>NHOP01001370.1:0-11065 GCA_018697155.1 Pyramimonas parkeae | reverse complement strand
CCACCCAGTGCCGAGTTGTGCTGCTGGCGAACAAGCTTTCTTCCACCTTCACGCGGAACCAGCACCTTCCTGAACAAGATCGTTATGCCGATGAGTGTGTGCACACAATGGATGTTTTCCAGTGCAATCGTGTGCACGGCGCCCAAAATGCCGACGAGGTTACGCCGAGTGGCAAGGCGTGTTCCCCTTGCGACCCTGCGAGTGTTTCCGCACCACCCTCCAGAACGCACGAGAACCTTGCAGTGATTTTGTGATAGCGTTGTTCGTATCGAATCATACCCAAAGCACCCTCATGTCATGTTGTGTCCTGGGAAGAATGTTGTCGGGATTTTTCGTGCCTACGTTTGCCTTCAACTATGGTGTTCAATCAAGGTCATGTTCTATTCGGAGCGGCAACAGGCAGTCGTCCCTTGTGTTTCCAGGTACCAATATGATTGTTCCCAGCGCCCCCGAAGAGCGGCTTTGGACTGTCAAAAACATGTATATGAAGTACAGCTGATTTCGAGGAAACGCCCAAGGAGTAGGCCCTGGCGAGCGCACGAGAACGAGGAGGCCATGTTACACTCGGCTGGCGACGAGTATGAGGTGGAATTTGACACCAGAAGAGGATTCCAGCTGCAATGTGAATCTCGCGCTTTGTTCCGGATCCCCGAGTACTGTTGACTTATAAATTATGTTCGGGGAATTTTGTTCCCTGACTGAAATGGAAATTATTTATGCCGATTCCATCAGGAAACCAATACAGATATGATTTTCTAGATCGCCAACAGTACAGAGCTGGAATTATGTAGAGGTTCCTCTTTGCGATGAAATCATTAGGTTCACGTGCAAATGTATCACACTTTGCCAGCCTGCTCGGAATTAGTTTCCATGATTGATGTTTTCTTTTTCTTTTCTTTTGGGGAGGGGAGGGGGTTCAGATGGAATTACCTTTGCACCAAGCCCCATTGAAGGCCGTCCTGAAGTCTCGTACATGTGCTGGCGAGGCAGCAAAACCTCTGCAAGGAAACTCATACAGGTATGCGGCAGCACTTGTCATTCAGTGTCTTTTTTGGTCCAAGGGAGATTTCTATTCATTGCATACCATATCATTCTCAAATTTGGAATGCACATGTTTGCATATCAATTACAATGCAGAGAGTATGGAATCTTATTGCGAACCTGAATTGAACCGAATCTTATTGGAACCTTTTGAGAGGAATCTGATTCATCTCAAAATCAATGCGAGGCCAAAAATATGCTTGGATGGATGCACCGTTTCTGATATACACAAAGAAGTGATGACGCTATCGATGTGTTTCAGTCGCAACTTCCCAACCATGATTGTCACAACTAGATGCTATCGCTCCATTCAAACATCGAATGCTCCACTCCTCACCCAAACAGATTTAAGTTTGCAATGCCATTTGAGAATGTTCAATGCAGCAACACGTGTTGCTACGCCCTGGTGTGCGATGTCATGTTGAACAGAGTTTTTATTTGAGTTCACCTACATGAGGAATGGAATCAGCAACTTCTATTTGTTGTGGCTGGCTAGCCAAGGACCACTAATCAGCGACATTGAGTGTATACTGTGTAAAGAATATGTCATCGGCCTTATGGCCAATCACGCAAATGATTAATTCATGACATCGGTTCACCAATCTGAATTCACTATTGAGCAATGGCATGAATCAGACAGCACTTGTATGACAACTTTGCCAATTCTCTAAGCTTGCATCATTCGGCATACGGTTTTACCTACCAACATTGCTTCTGGAGATGCACTGCCATATTGTGTTGCTGGTTCTTATTCTCGCCTTTAGGAGTATCTATATTTCCACTCATTTCACTTTCGTGCTGCTTTCTGCCGCAATATGTTGGCAAACATGTGCCCTAATGCTTATACAGGTCAGTGTGCATGAAATCCCATACCTATCTAAACAAAAAAAATTGCACATTTTCTACAAGCACCATGAGCACAACCAAAAGGTACTATCAGAACTTCACATCTAGAATCCTCACCCTTCATCATACAGAACCTAAAGAAAGGGCTGCCGTACCAGATGGGAATTCAGGTGAGAGGAAACCTGCTTCAGACTTGCAGTTGGAGACGTTCAGCTCGCATAATGAAAAGACATTTTGGAACACAAGCACACGTTTTGAATGTTCGTTAAGGAGAGTTCGCTTTTTTGTTGATTAGAATCGAGCAGACCAGCATTGCCTTTCGGATCACAACTTGTTTCGAGTGTCTAGTTTTTTTTGTTTGAGTAGATCCGGCTTTATCCAAGCAGTATCGAGGACTTGACTGTACAGACACAGCATCCTTGGTTGAGGACCCTGCCGAACGAGCTCACAATTCATGTGTTGGTTATCAGGTAGGAGATCTACTTCTTGGATGCACTGTACAAGTCTGGCCAAACGGAGAGAGAAGAGGCAAACCCACAGAGGGATGGCATGACACGTACAGAAATGGGGAAGACACTTACGAAGAGACGATGCGCGCTATTGAGAGCAACAGCACCCGCGTGGTACTGCGACTGCGGCGACGAGCTGCTCTTGACACTGCAAAAGCAACTGCTATGCAATACTTGCCCCCACACGGCTCGTTGTGAGGATGTACGCGTACATAGTACGGGTCTGGATATGAACTGGGTGAGCAAGATGGTGGTCGTAGTGCGTCAGATTGGTGAAGTTTAGTTTGCATTTCAGGATCAGCCGGTTGAATCCGCGAGCACTGATGTGGTTCAAGTTTTCGGATGCGATCCTTGACGATTTGTGCGTGAGTTCGAGAGCATTATGTCACCGCACACTTTGTGCGCAGAAACCATCTGTTATGTTCGTGAAGATTTCAAGTGGCAAGGGGGATGATCCAGTAGAAGATCATGTAGTGAGTGACGCCCCCGGCACAACCCCCTTTCAGATGGACAAGCACGAAGTTGAATTCTCATACATGTCAAACAGCTCACACTATGTCGGGACCTCCCCAATGAGCGATATATAGGGACACAACCAACTGTTTAAGCTCATTAGTAGAAGTATCAACTTCTGAATTCCTACACTTGGCAGCGATGTCAGCAGACCAAACTCTGCAAGCTCTTCAACTGCTTGAACGGCAACAAAAGGACAGAAATTTTAATTTGAGTTCCGATACCAGCCACCTCAGTTTTAATATAGAGCTCACACTTACCCCCTATTGATGGTGCAGGCGCCTTCACAGAATCACGTTTCGATTGTTAAGACCGCTGATCCGCTCTAATTGCAGCATGCTGGAATCTGAACAGTCTTACGCACTTCTCAGATCGATTCAACTTGCAAAGTGTGAACACGTATGAAGTGCTTTCTTTGATTTTTGGACAGTGGTGGAGGACACGCCCAAGGCTGAGCGCATTATGTTGTCAATGTGGTACCATGACATATACATTTGTGCAAATTTTCATTGAAGCTGTTGCTATACACAGTACTTGTAAAGGCAAATAAAAATTGCAATGTGCGCGAATTTCAGAATCACATTCGTTTGCACGAATAACTGTTTCACATATACTTTTCAATACAAGGGATGTTCTATGTTTATCAATCAACAATTACCATAAACAACAAAGCTGCACTAGCTGGACAGTCTACGCTCAAAGTGTCTGTCAAATGTTGCAATGTGCTCATTTATTGAGTACACTCAGCTGAAAGCTGAATTGGTTTTCAAGCGGTTTGTATCAGTGCTATATTCGGATCTGTTCCAATGCAAAGCTACGAAATTCTTTTGTGCTTTCAGTTCAAGATGTTTGAGAAGGCCTTCCTAATTATTTTCGGTGATTATGTATCACCTTTTGAAGGTGTGTAATGGCGTCTTTCTCAACAAGACAAATTCTTGTTGTTGTCCCACAGCCCTCTCCAATTTGGCGTGTGAGCCACATCAAGTAGTTCTCAGTGTAATCACAATGTCTTTGAATCATGTGCCATTAACAAGAGCGCTGTACTGCATTCTCGTCGTTTCTCAGATGTCTGCAAATCTTCTGCATTTTCGTCGCAAATCTTGGATTTCAATGTACATGCATACTGGTCCTCGAGCTAGAATTGAAGGGCTCGTCCCTTCTCTTCAATAATGAACTTTTTATGATTATTGCGCCCTTCGTTTCAGCGTATGCTTACACGATTTGCGTCGCTTTTTTGCTCAGTACGCGCCGGTGAACGAGGAATCTAGCGCTGTAAAGTATTCTGAATTCTGTTGCACCGCGTTGTTCGGAGTTGTCTGCGCAGTGGGTGTTGTGGGAAGGTTACTTGTACCTGCAGATGTACATTCAACTGATTGTGCTCAGTGAACAACAGGAAGCTAATGTACAATGATTCCACTCAAGTCGCTAGGTATACAAAAATTTCAGGACGAAGTTCCGAACAAGTTTCCCAATGGCATTGGCTTTGATTAAAATGCGTCACTGTGTTCCTGTTTTGAGTTTCGTTTCTTCGCATGACTTATGATTCTCATAGTTTCTTGCAGCTCACGGACTTTTGCATGGCGAACAGCGCATTCAATCCACACCACTACAAATTATAGAACAGATGTTATCTTGTGTGATTGTTATTTCCAGCCCAAAAGCACAGCTTTAGTGCCTTACGCAAGTTCAGTTGTGAGTATTGTAAGTGCCGCTGAGTACCATTTTCAACCTTGGAGCATGCGCCAGATTTGGCAGAAGTACCGCTCCGTGGCTATTGATTGTCAAGGTTCACGTTAAAACCAAAATTGATGCGTGTTTCCAGAATGATTCATGTCTTATTCAACAGCAAATGAGTCCAGGATCACATTTTTTTCTAGGAGCTACTACCAATCTGGGAAGCTGCTCAAACAATGCTAGACGACACAAGTCTTACAACACATCCAAATACCTGCAATTGCTTCAATAGGGCTGGCGTCCTCATGTACGGTCCCTTCGATCCAAGTGAGGTGGGAAAACGAGCTTGACGGCGATAGGATGTCTCCAGAAGAAAATTCGGATGCTGCATCACCCATGAAGTTCTCTCGTTTAGTTTACTTGTCCTCGATTCTGGCCACACCATGTGGTGTGGCCAACTCGGTAGGCTGTCGGATCGATATGCAGGTTGCCGAAGATTCGGAAAGCCCGCGTATCAATCCGACGTCCTATCAAACCCAGGCATGGATAAGTGCCGCCCCGGCTGATGATTTTATCATGGGCCATGCTAGTATATCTTCGAATAGCACGAGATAATACCAATCGCCTGAACAATTACCATGATACTAGTGGGTCAATAATTTTGGTTGTCCTTTCAGCAAGAAACAATCAACGCTCCTTGCTAACACATGTAAACTTTTGAACCACCAGTGTTTTTGGTAGTTGTTCAGGCGATTGGTGTGAGCATTTGTTAGTCGAATATGACCCGCCTACCAGCATGGCCTTTGATATATCATGGGCCGAGTCAGCACCTACCACTCAGGTTCCACATGAAAGCAAATTCCAAATGATAACGTGCAGAGTAGTGAACGAGCAGGAAAATAGCTGATCTGCTGGTACCAGACACTTCAGCTCGAATACAGACACTTGTGAATCCAGGGACACGCATGACTCCTGGCACTAGTTGTACCAAGCTTGTCTGGAAGTATAACTGGGGCAGCATATGGTAACAAGAACAGTGAAGGAAAACGAAATGAGACATCATCACAGGGCCTTTGTTGTCCCGATGCCATCCCAACGTTGCAACCGTTTCATGGTTACATCACTACGGAGGTGCATTACATGTTGAATTAGCACAACTGAGCCTGACGCGTTGCTTTCACGCAGGCAATGTTTGAGAACTCTTTCCCTGTCCATTGCGATGCTGTTTTGTATGTGTTTGATCAACACACCCACCCTGTGTATCGTCGAACTTATTTGTGTATAGCGTATGTATCATCATGACCTCAAAGAGGAGGATTGAACTTGGAATATCGGTACGAACGTCACGGGGGAATTAATGCCGGACTGTCCTTAAGGAAAGGGATGCTGGAGTAGCGATCGCGGCCCAACTCTGTTGGTTCTGACATCCACGCTTGATACACGGTACGTGGTCTTTTTGTCGCAGCGACACTTGGAACCTAGGCTGCTTGCCCAGGGCATATTGCATTGACGTTTTCTGATGTGATACCGAGGCTTCTTTGTAGAGAGTGAGTTTACAGTGCAAATGCAGAAATACAAACAAACAAATGGAAAAAAATTGGTTTGTGAACCACCAAATATTGCGCTGATTGTTTTGGTGTTATCACTCCTTAATCGACAATGAACTAGCGAATCAGCATTGCTAAATCATTGATCCAGCCAACGCCTACCCATGTCAGGGCTTGAAGCCGCGTCCTCCCAACCAAGACACCAGACAGGGACAACAAAGTCATCCCATATTATGCGTTGCAGTACATCCAAGGTGTCGCCTAATGAAAACTCTCATGTGTTGATGAAGGAAAGCACTGCTTAGACTGTATTGCAAAATGCCAGCACTGAATCTGGGATAACTTTCCCTGACGGGAATTCCGGCAAAGGCTTTAATCTCCAACCAATGGATACCTTGGTGACTATTTCGCCGATTGGTGTGTTCAATAGCCTGTCGAAGATGACCCTCCAGCCAATACAGCTTGTTGATAAATCATTTACCGATGTGCTACATTTGCCAGGGATTTAGTGCAGGATGCTGCAAAAGTAGCCTACGTCCTACCAACTAGGCCACACGACATGGACCATCGGCAAAATCTTAGCGGAGTCTACTTATGGAAATGACCATGTCGCATGTACTTGTGGTGTGGGCATCTTCTCTTGTGTTCAATCCCCAACAACACTCTGATTGCCTCGGCCAATAATTGTCTTAGGTGCCATGACGGTGTTCAGGGCATCTTCGATTAACAAGAACTCGTACACAACTCCTGAACAAGCCATACTGATAATTTGACCATGGATGTGTACCTTGCGTGCACTGCACTGCGCGAAGGCTGGCCCCTCTCCAAAAGGGTGTGCTTGTGCTTCCCTCCAACAACACTCCAGGATGGATGAATTCTGAGGTCGCGCTTTGGAGGTTCCTGCACGACGTGGTAGAGGAGAGCGATGATGACAGTTACTGGGAGTGTTTCTGACACTCGCATAGCTTGCCATGGGATGTGATGGGGAATAACACTTCAGCCCTATAAAAAGTCAGGTTGGTGCTTCTATCTTTTTCAGCAGCTACGCGTATCCGAATTCATGCATGACAAAGCATTGCCGAGGCAAAACATATGTTGCACTCATCCCCTCGCAGGCTGTGCAAGAATCTGAGGACAAAGTGGTTCGGACTTCAATCCTTTGATAGTAAAACGGTGTCAGTGCGTAGCATCATTCAGTTACCACCGCAGTCTGCCGTCCGAGCCAACAGAACCTTCAAATCCAGACTTATATCCAGTTGGATCGAAATTTCGTATGGCCCAACTCGTAATTGTGTTTCAACAAACAAGCGCTGTGTCTCAATGATCTCCAAACGTGACGAGAACCGACACATTGTGAGGTTGGAAGCCTAAACCTGTAGATTAATGGTCTACCACTCCACCCACCTGGTGAAGTTGCGGACACAGTGTATCTGCATGTGTGAGTGCCATTTTTGTGTTTCGGTTGGAAGGGCAGTGTGTTTCAAAGCGCATAGTTGACGAGCAGGAAATCCCCAGTCAGCAAGGGCTGTACTATCAGCGTTGTGATGTGGGCACATGAATCCGTGAATCATTTGCAGGTAAGGCAGTGGCCATTATGGACCACTCTCAGGCTCAATCCACATACATTGAAGTGTGCCTTCTGATGCCCTACTGTTGACGCACTGTAAGGAAATGGGATACAAAGCTCCACCTGCAGATGGTTAATAAAGACAGGTTAAGCCTTTTGTTGAAGTGTCTTGTTATCAACCCTACGATTACTGGTAGTTTCTGCAAATTGCAATGGTATCACTGCACCCCAGCACTGATCAATGTTCCAGGCTTACAGAACAAAATGTCCGTACCTGCCGGTTTTGAAAAATCGAAACATAGGATTCATTTCCCCAACCACCAGGATCGAAGGCTTCTGACCCAGCAGCGCTCGGCCCAACCAGCATTGTTTGCTAGTGCAGGCCCTTTCTAACAGGATAGTATGCCTGCCAGAGCAGCGGAGTCGTGCCCTTGAGGCTATATGCATCCCCCGGGTGTGATAAGTTTTGGCATCAGCCAACGATTCATCAACAGCCATGCTGGATGATGGGTTATCTTTGTCGTGCGAGTGCCACGCCAATTGCCAAAACAGTTTTCATAACATGGATATCTGGTGATGTGAGTGGTACTGTATTTAGTCATATTTGTTAGGTACACTTGCAGACACAGGTGTGTGCTACAACCGAACAAATGCTGAAGATGGCGTGAGTTGTGGGAAAAGAAACAACAATGCTTGGTGTCGGGCAAGGATATAGAATGCTGGATATGATCTCGCCAGGCGCGCTGCGCTCATCAACTACAAGAAGAACAATATCAACAAAAATAACAGTGGCAAAAGCGATATCAACAAAGAGAACTGCAATTGCAACACTCACAACAACAATAGTGCCAACAAAGACAAAATCAACAATGTCTGCATAAACAACAATAACAACAGTAGACATTAGCATCAACACCATTAACAATGCTATCAAAAACTGATCATGGCACCGCCGACAATAGCACCAGCGTCAATCATCCCGATGCCAAAACCAGCGACCGCAACAACAATATCATTTTAGCAACTACCGGACGATAATAACGATGATGTTGATGATGACAACAACAAGTTGGATCCGCTTTCACAGCCTACGCTAGGTTCATGGCATTGCACTTCCAGTCGTGGGGGCTACCGGTTCTGTTGACGCGTGTAGGATATTGTTTTCACGGTCTTATCAAGGGTATCAAGAATTTGGTTGAATAGAGTGCTTTCGCCCATCTGTTAAAACACCATGCATCCTTCAAAATACTGTGCACTAACAGGAAATGATATTCCTCAATCAAGCCTATCTTTCTCTAAGACTCTTGTCACCTACTGTCTTCTGGGTGCACGAGAAATTCAAACCACCTGTTGTTCAAGTTGTCCAAGTCGTGGCATCATTCTGACATCTCAACCCCATCTCACTCAGGACAAGCCTTTGATAGACTGCAATGTGTGCCTATTTCCGATAGCTCCTTCGAAGCTTCAGCTATTGCAGCTTGATTCTCCTCCTTCCAATCCTTTCTCTGTTCAATCCTTTAACTCTGATCGCTTATTCGGCTGTCAAATATGTATGTAATTCCAACTGACCCCTATAATTGGCGATGAATACACGATTCTTGAAAACAAGAACCATCTTTTGCCCATACACCGACCACTTCATAGACACCATGCCTCTCCTCCCAAAAATCCCGCATCAACTTCCAAGAGGCCTCGCCCAACTATGTCCCAACAAATGACAAGCAGGCAGGAGGCAAAGTTTTATCACTCACGTGCTTTGTTGCAACTGAGGAGGTTTCGGGGCCTGCTGTGCTTGCCCCCCCATACAGCTGTTGGGTCCGGTGCTGCCCAGGTTCAAGCCTGCACGCGCAGTACATTTCACAGGGTTCGAAGTTTGTACCACATGGCTGTTGCAGATTACCCTCCTCCAGTTCCCGCGCTTTGCTGCTGGACATGGCAAACGTCGCCTCGGTGGTCGTAGACTTTCTATGGCTCGAATGATGAACATCAAGAATCATTGCTATCGTTTTTATGTGTCTATACTGTGTCAGTATGCTCCAAAGGAGCCATGGGTTAAAGAGAACCCCCCGAATATGTGAAGCGCGGTGAAAACAACAACCCCAGAAACTTTCTGGAAGTGGTTTCGAAGAGTCAAGGACCCGAAGCAACGTTTTGTATGTACGATTCGACATTGGTGCGAATCATTGAAACTGTTAGCTTGCATGGAGGCACTGTGCAGTTCTTGAACGTGCTTCTTGACAGGTAACGTTTGATTGGCAAGCGGTCGCTCCAATCATCCGAGATATCATGTTCGGTATTCAAAAACTGAAATTGGTGTGCATCCAGCCATTGTTCCTGAAACCGGAACATTCGTCATCAAACTGATGGGTAGAAAACTGCACTAGTTGCTTGCAAGTTCATCTTTGCTCTTTCATCCGATATACACAGAGTGAGAGAGGCTATTTGATTGGCCCAATGGTTTCCCAGAAGCAGGTTGTCTCCATACTTTTTGACCTGCCAACAAGTTGGTATCTAATTCCCAGCATGACGTACCACTCCAGGCAACAACTACTAGCTGTTTGCAGAATGCATACACCAAATACATATCATCTCCTTAAAACAACAATTGCTTGTAGCGGTCGCTTCTATCCCTGTAATGAGTTGTTAGTCGACAGACAACTATGAACAACCTCTTTCGCCTTCTGCATGGTTGCCTACAAGATGCATACACGCCCTCAAGATTGTGGAGCCCTACCTATTCCCGATGCCAGACTCAGGTGCATGATATTGGAAGCCAGCTCCAGATAATTTTCAGCACCGCACTGGTGGGCACGATGGATCAAATCGGCAAGGGCTCGGACGTCGGCACCCTCAAGCTCCTTTGAGGGGGAGGAGGTGACGGCGGGAGGTGCACGCGCACGCCAGTCGCCAGGTGGCAGTGCCAGCTGTCGATACCCGCCACCCGGACCGCGATCTGGCGCTTGATCGCAGCAGTGTTGGCGTCAGCAAAAGGCAGAAGTGCAAGGAGGGCTTCTTTGAAGATTGTCAAATCTTAACTCCTAGGGTATTGGGCATAATCCGCGGTGTAAGCAGTATTTGCGGATGCGGAATCAGCAGCCACACCAGTTGGTCGAAAGCATTGAATTTGATACAGATCCTACCAATTGCAGAAATCGTCGCAATGCTATTTCATTCAAGGAACGTCAGAGGTGAGCTGATTTCAGTTGAAGAATTCAAATTTAATTTTCACAAGCAATACTGCCCTCAATTCACACCGTGCTCGAATCATACTGCCCTGTATCATTATGATTGTATTCTCTAGACGATTCTTGTGAAAACATATCACGTTCTATTTCTAGCGCACGCATAGTCAGGTGTATCAAACAAAC
>NHOP01001369.1:0-11067 GCA_018697155.1 Pyramimonas parkeae | reverse complement strand
TAAAGACAAGACCATTATGTATACAACATGTGCTCTCACCACACACAATATGCATTGGAGGACAAGTGCTAAAACTTCCATTCCATAATCGCGCTTCACACAGGCAGCTGCTTCTTGTTTAGTTCAGCTGGCATACCTTTTCAATGAGCTGATATGCTTTGTCGTACATATGGTTGGTCTGGTAGTACACAACCATGAGTGCAAACACGTCCCCAATCCGGATGGCTGACTCCATGTCGGCAACATCAGCTGGAGTGTAGTCCAAGAGGCTGGTGCAGATGCGCAGCATCTCCTCGGGGTCGCTCTTTTCCAATTTCCTGGCCTGACCACTCCCAAGACAGTGCCCTGACACGCGGGCTCAGCGAACTCGAAACTTCATGCGCCAGGGGAAAACAGTTACGTGAATGCACCTCTACACCACTTACACACACAAGCACTCTGGAGCTGTTGCAAGTGCCTGTTCGACATGCACCTAGAGCTCCCTTCATTGATTGCGGCAAAGCCGTCAGAGTTCACCACCCACGCAATTCCAAAATTCGTGCGAGTTACTGCCGTCTACCTTATCCACCAACCCTTTCTGAACAGCAACAGACAAATGGTAGGGCACAGTACCGCAACAAATCGTTCGCAGAGGTTGATGCGGTGGTTGAGCGAGGCGACGCGGTCCTCCTTGTCCGCACTGCGGGCCTTCTGCATGTACTTCAGGCTCTCGCGAAGCGCACCCAAGGCTTTCTCGTAGTCGCGGTACTCGTCGATCTCAATCTGAGCACATGATTCGTAAAATGAGGACAACGAGTCCATTGCCTTCGCCTGCTCCACACAAACGTCACCATCAATCCCAAAGGGTGATTCTCGGTCCCAGCGTAACATTCGCTACACGTTGGATGGCTCACACGCAAGACTCAAAGTTCTCAGCTTTGCGGGTACTAATCCGGTTTCTGGAGGCGTATCCTGCCACAGATGATCCTTCAAATGCCAAAGCTGATTGGTGCAACTGAGCGGGCCAGTTGCACCAATCAGCTGGTGGACAGATTGACCCGAAACCGAATCTGGCTCACTTCAAATTGCTTCCTTTCTCAGCAGGGGTCTGTTTACTCGAACAGAGCTGCGCGGAAGGGAATACGAATCAAGGGACTCCACCCCAGGGATCTGGTGTTTAGTTCTTCATCCACACACCGCGTCTAGGGACTACAAATACCAATTTCTGCACTTGGATAGCGGTTTCAAGAGCACAATGGTAGAAGTCTCGGCTGTGGAGCACCTTGGTGTAGAATTGAATGATGGACTTCATGATCTCCGCATCGTTATGCCAGTCGAGCGTCTGCAGGTAGTTGGCAGCCATGACGTAAATCTCCTTCTGTCGAGACACGCCTGCAAAGAAAATCACCTTGTCTACGTCCCCGGACTTGAGCAGCACCTTCATCGCTTTGTCCTTGTCCCCCGCTTGGGTGTACTTCTTGCACGCCAGGTGGTAGGAGCCCTGCCGCTTCGCGCACTTGCCGATGCGCAGCAGCACAGACTTGCGCTCCTCCGCCGAAATCAAGCTCTGTGCCGCAGACAATCACCACCGCAGACTTAGCCACCCCCCCGGAGCTCGCTCAGGTCAGAGCGTCAGGTGCCGCAATCGGATGCCGGGATCGGGGTTTGACTCGTAATTGAGGCCAGTTGTGAACGCACTGAGAACTCTTTCCATCCGCACCAAAGCACAAGTTCTGGTGCGCGGGCTCGGGTTCGGGCCTAACAGCACTCACATCTTTCCCCGGGGTCATCGCCTCAGCCATCTCCTCTGTGATGAGCACGTTGTGTTCGATGGCCAGGTCCAGGGCTCGGTCGTGGTCGCCCGCGCCCACCAGTAGCTGCACTGCCTTGGCAAATTCGCGATGATCCATGAAGAACTGCGCGCACTTCTTGAGTAGAGCCGGATCTGTGTCGTTGCCCAGCTCCGATGCTATCACCTGCGTGACGCAGAGGCGCCCGGCTGCTAGTTCAACAGCGGACGGAGGGAGAGTATCAATCCTGAGGTTGGAGACAAGCGAGTTTGAACGCGCAGCAATCCGGAGGCCGCGCCGTGAAAGGACTTTGGAATCATTCCCTGCGCTACGAAGCTGGTTCCGCACAAAACCCCGCATTGCGTGAACAGCGTTCATGTCGTTGAAGGCAAAACGGAATGTTCACTCAATACTCAGAAATGACCCGCTAGCTAGCATGATACACCATGAATCAATCGTCAAACCTTCCAACCTGGGAAATGGGCCCTTTTTCCTGTGATTCATCGTCTACCGAGACAGAAACAGTTGCTTCATGTCTGACAGATCGACCAGGCCATCAATCTTGATGAATCCACAGTCTTGCAGATGCATAAACCTGCCATAAAGTTTGTTCAACCAACTGTGCATGCCCGCCCCCCTGTCACAAAAACCAAGGACAGCGCTACCTGCAGCGGCTCGAAGAGCTGGGAGGTGAAGCACAATTCGAGGGCAAGGGCCACCTGGCCGCCCTTCTGGTACAGCAGCACGGCTTTGTCGTATTGATCCTTTTGTGCAAAGTACGTGGCCACGTCAATCTGCTCGCGCGGTGTGGCCTGTCGGCCCAGGCAGCGAGATGGACGATGAAAATGCGCAAAAGACATTGGATGACATTGCGTTCAGGGTGTAAGTCGGGACATCCACGAGATAAGACAGGGAGTGGAAAGACACCAGCGCAAATAACACACTCGCGCTCAAACATCTCACCCCAATACCATCCACAAGCTTGCTCAACCATTGGATGTATTCGTTCGTTGTGCCCGGTCGGGTCATGTGCTTGACACACTAGAAGCATGTCATTCGCGACTGACAAGAAACACAACAAGAATCCAACAAGTGCAGGATGCGATATAATCTCGCTTGCCCAGGGACTTTGGGTGAAAAATACTCAAAGCACGCTATTTGTGAAGCGAGAAATGACTGACTCTGATCTGCAGAGCTGGTCTTGAACGCGAGGCCTTGCGTTGAGCCCCTACACCCAATGTAACCATTCAAAGGGAAACGTTGGGTTGGCAAGTCGCACGATCAGCTTCTGGACACACCTTGAGGGCCAAGCTCATCAGCTCCTTGTCCATGTTATGCTTTTTGGCCAAGTGGATAGCATTGCTGAAGCGGCGAGCTTTTGAGTAAAAGTAGATGGCATCGTGCACATTGTCCTGCCACAGGAAACACAGTGACAGGGTGACAGAGGCACCTGGTGGTCGTACTGCCGGCCCATGTGGAATGCCGCCGCGGCGTTGTTGCTCTCATTGGCCACGTCCCTGGCTTCGTCCAACCGGCCTTGCATGCACAGCACGCGAACTAGGGCGAGGTGGTCCCCAGCGCCTGCCCTCCAACCCTCCCCACCCATCACCAAAATGCTGCAAGCTGCGACAGTCCCAAATGGTTGGCTGGGAGTGCTTCAGGCAAGCGTTGCGCAGAACACAAATAGGGGAATGTGCGTGGGGGGGCGAGGGTCGCACGAGTGTAGCACTCCAGCGCCCTGTCCAGATCGTCCGTGCTCTCGCAGTAACGAGCCCACCACTTGGTCAGTTCCGGGTCCTCCTTCTCCCTGAAAGCATCACGCAACAGCCTCGAATCCAAAGACAAAAAGGACTCTGCCCGCAGGGAAACTTCGAGCGCCGACCGGAACATGCATCAAACATCCTGCACTTCCTTGCGGGGTGCACTCGGAAAGAAAACCACCACAGCACGGCGCGAGGCGACCCTCGTCGCCGAAGCGAGTCTGCGCCACACGGGGGCGCACATGATGTATCGCTCTAGCTCGAGCAACTGCTGGGACTCGTAGAGCATGCGCGGGATCTCCTGGCGGTGCGTATGCGACTTTTCGTAGGCCGCCATGGCCGCGGGCACGTCGCCCAGGCTCTCGAGGTGCTTCGCGTACTTATAGAATGTGGTGCGTAGGTGGATGCGGTCGTGCCGCTCCGCCACCTCCAGCGCCTTGTCCCACTCCCCGCACGCCTGGTACAGCTTGTTCAACAGGTCGAACCGCTCGCACCTGCAGTGCACAACACCCGCAAGCGACTTCCGTCTTGCGAGCTTCCTAGACCGCTCACTGCCAGTGGGATGTACTCTGGCGAAGCGAGTCGCGCACCCTGCAATACGAGCAGAAGCGCGGCTACCTGCTCATCTCGCGGAGAGATCTACCTGATCCGAATGCGAAATTTTGCGTCCACAGGCACAAGCACGCTCGCCTCGGAGTTTTGTGGCCTTTTCATCGTCTGGGGGCGAACCCGACGAACAGCTTGTGCGCGTCAGAGATGAGGCCAAGGTGCACGGCCACGGTGGCCACACGGGCGTCCACCTCCTTATACTCCGCAGCCTCGCGGATTGCCCGCGCCCCCGCAATGTGACCCATGTTGCCCAGGCAGTACTCCGCAACATCCAGCCGCTTGGTCTTGATACACTGCACCCCATCCAGAGACATCCTTTGCGTCTGAACACGAGGTCTTTGCACACTTTCTTCAGAGCCCAAGGATCACAACGAACTGGGTGTTCATCGCCGATCTAGGAATTCTACGGATACAACGCCGTCGGTAACGTGTTTGAGGCGAAGCGCGCGTTGGGTACACTTGCCATGTGCACCATGTTCTCCCACACATCCGGGTTCTTGATCTGTTTCACCGCCTTGTACGCCTCGTCCATGTTGCCAACTGCAAGGAAGTACGAGAACGACAAGAGCGCCTTGCGCGTCTTCTCGTCCACGTTGTCCAGTCCGTGGAACTGCCTCATCACCACCTTCTCCACGTACCTGATGCCGCCGATCCAGCAATGCCAATTGTCAGCGGTCACACAAATCCGGATGCCTAGGCAAGGCCGCCGAGCAGGTATGCATGAGAACACACTCGTGGAAACCACGCCGTTTGCCATTCGCATCCGGCGGTTTTGCCCATCAACATAGCCCAGCTGGCAGGTCACCACCGATGGACGCCGTCGAACCCCAATCGCCCACGATTTGTGCCACACGGTACTGGAGGGTGGGGAAAGGATGCTCACAAGCCCTCCTGAGACGGCGCGTGGTCCGAGTTGAGCTTGGGCAACACATAAATGTTGGGGACGTGGATGCCCACCAGGCCATCGTGCTTCGCCTCTAGCTGATGCGTTTCCTGCCGTGCACAAAATCACCAAGGCAGGGGGTTCACACGCAACGTCCCTAGAGCAAGCGCTCCATGAATGAGTAGTTTGGAATAGCGACGGGCGCCTGCACGGAGCCTGACATTCAACTCGTGGAGCAGAAGATCAAGCCGTTCCGCTTCGCACCCCTATAGCGTTGCAATCTAGTTAGCCCAATCGCTGACTCACACAACCGACCGTTGGCTGCAAATTGACGGCGGCGCCCACTGCATCATGAGCAGGCGACTGTGATAGCATGTGACAGCAGGCGCACTCCCCTCGGCGCGAATCTGGACCCGTGTGATTAAATTTTGTCCACAGTGTACCTGCAGCAGCAGGCCGTCGTCCGGGGTGGAGAAGAGCGTGGCCACCTCTGTTTCCGCAAAAAGCAGCTCCTGAGCTAGCGACCCGTCGCCACCGCCACTCGCCCTCGTCTCCACTGCCAACAGGCGCGCTTCCTCCGCATCCCTGCGCACCGTTCAACTCCAAGTGAAGACAGACAGGTGCCCACCCAAGACTCTGAGCAACGCACGATGAAATTTCACCAAACCGGGTGCGGGAAACCCAAGGCGCTCGCTGGCTTCACGGAGAGCGCAGCATACACCACACCCACCCGCGAGCGCGCATGTCTTGGTGGCGCGGACACTGGCACCATGGATGGGCGCAGAATCCGTGGCTAGTCACTACGTCGGAATAGTGTTAGACTTAGGGAGGTTGGAGCGTGTGGCAGCTCACCATTGGTGCCTCTCAGGGAGACGGTGCATGGGCCCGAAGTCATACTCCTGAAAGTTGTCCGTGTGCACGTCGTAAACCACCACTCGGCTGTCGGGCTTGGCCAAGTTCTCAGCAGAACTTCCTAGGAAGGACACGAGGGTGCCCACCGAGTTCACCCGTACGCTCTCTACATGACCTGCTTGCCCCAACTAAGCACATCACCCTCAATCTGCGCGTTCAAGTGCCCACCGCTTGTTGCAGGAACTATAGTGCTCAATGAAAATATACACCAAGGCGTCACTTACTTCCAATCCCCTACCAACCCACTACCCCCCAATCCCTAAACACCAACCGGTTGGAGGGCGGGTCTGACCTAGTGCGGGGCCGCTGAGCTCCATGCGACGGCCGGGACCGGGGCCGTGGGCCTTCGCCTCCCTCCCAGACACCTGCAGCGTCGTGCCAGGACAACCAAACTTTACAACACGCGGCTTAGCGATCCTCAACAGCATCCCAACACTTGCCCCGCGCCTTCGCCGTCCCTCCAAACTGCTTGGGAAACATGTATGACGAAGTCGGGCCCCAATCTAGGACAGGCGTGCCATGGTTTGTTTCCATCATCTCTTACAGCGCTTGTACCACAAACAGGCGTAGACGGATAGTGCACACTCGTAAGCGCCATGCATCCGTGGTGGCAAGGCTTGAGCCAATTGGCCCTCCCCTCACAAACGTGGCTGACTCAAGCGCTTACGGGCGCACCTTCCACATCTTGAGGAAGTGCAGATGCGTGACGGCCACCAGAAAGTCCCCGCATACGTTCAAGCACGCCACGTGCCCTTGCGATTCCTCAAAACGCAGCGTCTGCTTCACCGTGCCCTGCATTACCCCGCCCCGACGCCCGGGTCTCAACTCCAGTGTACAGTCCTGCCCTGCGGTTGGCGCACTCACAGCAAAAGACTCAAGGTCAGCTGGCCCCACACTCTCCAGTTCGAACCTTCAGCCCAGGAATGGAACTCGCAAGGCCTGGAACTTCAAGGGTTAAAAATCGCATGATTGGACCTGCTGTAGTTGCGCCCAGCACCCACAAACCTCAAGCCCTGCTCTGTCCTCACTTGCAGAGGCGGTGGAGACGGGCAAGGACACGGCCCCGGAAACGGGACGTCACCTGGAGGTTGCAGATCTCCACGGCGCTCTTGGCGTTGCGGAAGAAGGAGTCCTTGTACAATGCGCACGAGGTGGACGGGGACGCAAACGAGGCCGCTTGCACCGGCTCGCCGCGGCCTAGCTCAAAAATCTCAGCCTGTCGCTCGCGCGCCAGGTGCCAGTACGCAGCGGAATCACGTGTAATCTCCACTTGAAATTAAAAAAACACGAACTAAACACTAAACTCTCATGGCGCATTAACTCTCGGGGCATAGAACGCCTGTCAACAGAACACTCTCGATGGCCGGACGGTGGTGGTCACTTGCCGGCCATGCAGCCAACCCGTAAACCGCAACAAGGACTCTGAACGGCACATTCGCAGGCACCACCGTGCCAAGTGCTTTTGCTGTAAACTTCTGAACATCCTCACGGCATGTTGCCCAGTTGTACTACAAGCAACATGATGTATCCAATCAACTGGAGACGAGACTGGCATTGACTTCTTCATGTGGTCTATTCACGGGCAGCTTCAGCTCCACCGTCGTGAGCCCATCCGCCTGCGGCTTGAGCTTGACAACCTCCACTTGAACGATCCGGTGGTGCGCCAAGAGACTAGCTGGAAGGCAAGGCACGCCGTAATGTCCGCTGCAGACATAACGCTGCGTGCTGCTGGAAAGCACACCTTCTTGCCGGACCACACCGCCAGGTGGGACTCGTGCACGTCCAGACCAGCAATTTGCATCTGGCACTCCAGGAGCCGCGCATGGCTGCCATCCGCAGAAGAAAGCACGAGCTTGTCAGCCGACAGCTGCACGGCGCACTGGGACTGGCGCATGGTGTGGTGGAGGGTGCACTTGGTCAGGACGTAGCACGAGTCGATGCAAGTCACGCCCAGGACGCGCATGTTGGGGCCCCACACCTGGCGCACGCACGAACACACGCCACTAGGTGCAGTCCTCTGTGCTGTACGTATGTTCCTTGATCAAACGAAGAAGGCGGTTGGAAAGTGTAGAAGTGTAAAATCCCGCCGGCCTGCAGGATGTTGGACAGGAAATTCAGATAACACAATAAACACTCAACAATACCTGTGTCACACTCTGACGCATCCACAACCTCGTAAGCAGCGAGACGCCGCATGAAAAATTCCAAGTACAATATTGCGCATGCATCCCAGGAGACAAGTCTCTACGTATGGTCTGCTGATCTTCACATATCCGCACAACAAGGCGTCCACCACCATCCCTGCGACGCGCTGGCGCGAACTCTTGGTGCCTTGTGGCCAGCTCTTTCTTGCGTACCCGCAGGTGGGCGCACTCCACCCTCTAAGGGAAAGCATCATTCCAAACTGCCTCTGAGAGGACATTGCTTGGTTCTGATTGTGGGATTGTATCGTAGGCCCACCCACATTGATGTAGGCCCACTCGCCCGAACCAGTGTGAAGGTGCGCATCGATTCAATTCGGAACCAGCAATTTCCCTCCAGCCCAAAATCGGTCTAGCTGCAATTATGAGCTAGCAGGTTGTAGCACTTGCACGTTCAAAGCCCCAAAGGCAGGCAGCGTGGACCACTCAAGGTGCAGAAGTATTGTTTCTGTTCAAAACCTGAGAGCAAGTGGGGTATTGCATGCGCCACGCACCAGCTCCTGCACTCTGGTGTTGAGGTTGGCGCCTGGAAGCAGGTGCCAGTCGTCCTCTGGGTTGTGCCCCTCCTGGAGCTGCGTCCTGAACAAAAGCAAAAATAGAAAAAAACGCCCGCAACACCCAGTCATGAGCGCCCGATACCAGGGGAGGGACCTTGCAGGCGCTACCAGGGTTGGGACGAGCAGGCGATCGCACCGTTGGGTGCCGAGGTACTGCCACATGGACACGCGACCCTCCTTGGTGCCAGCGGCTAAGGTGTTGGTGGCCGCGTTGAACGCCAGCGAGGATATCTTCTTGGTGGCGTTCTGGTCCCCCATGGACAACACGAAGTTCTCCTCCGAGGCGAGGTTGAACAGCCGCACCATGGAGTCCTTGTCGGAGGCGGAGGCCAGCACGTGCTGCGTCGCCCACACCATGCGCATGCTGCTCATGCCCTCCATTGTTGGCAGCTTCACCTTCACAATCGACCGCCACGCCCCATCGCGCTTGCCTGAACACATTCCTCTCAGCACCACCCCCTTGATCATTAATACCAGCCACTTGCAAGGGGGGGCAATGTCCCTCCCAGGCACCTCGCCTGAAGCTTGGGTCTGTCCAAAAGGGGCAGAAGGAGGCGACGCTTCAATGAGGCAGAGCGTACGGAAACACAGAGAGAGCGAGAGAGCCAATGTAGCGCTTGGCTAGAGGAAGAGCAGATCACCGCCAAGTGGCGCAGTCCACTTGTATAGAAAGATGCATACATACTTGGCGGTGATCTGCTCATCTGCTAGCCAAGCGCTACATTGGCTGTTAAACGCTGATGGAAAACGTCCGCACGCCATCGTGGGGGAGATCCTGATTCAGCAATCATCGCCCTTGGCTCGCAAGGGACTCTGGAATTGCTGGGCCGAGCATCTCATTTGGGTCTGCATGGGGCGATCGAGTTGGCCTCAGGATTGTTCGGAGAGTGCCCGGGACCAAAGTGTCTGTGGAGCGTTTCCTCCATCTGGAACCCATCAGCGGGACAAATTCGGCCTGTACGCCATCCAGCTCCCTCGTGTGTATGGGATCCCAGTCCACAGTTCTCAGCCGAGGACAACAATGGAGGGTTGGGCCACGAAGTCTCCTCCCTAGTCCGACCAGCAACGCCACCTCCTCGCAGCAAAAGTGCAACCGCTACTTGTGCGAAGGTGGCCACAGTGCAGGCAGGCTCTCCATGCTCCAAAGTTTCTGGCGCACTGGCCGCAGACTTGAGACGGGCGCTGAGCGATCGAATCTCTCAGCATCCATCGGCACGCTCGCTCATCATCGGCACCCCGCCGCACTCAATTTGGGCGGAAACACAGGCCCGGAATAGGGCTAGGGCCCGTCCTGGGCAGGCGGCGAGCGAGCAAATGTGGCTGAGAGCGGCACACACCGTGCACCACCAGCGTGCACGCATCGGTGAGCGCCACCACGGCCTGCTTGTGTGGGTAATAGAGCAGTGCCGCTGCCGCACCGTCCAGCTCCACCACGGTCGCCTTGTTGCCTCTGTCGTCGCCCTCCACCACCCAGCCCTGTACAGAACCAGTGCGCCACCCAGCGCCTCACGCAAATCGACGCGCCTAGTCAATTGCGCTTGCGAACGTGCACGCCAGCAAAAACTTGACATCCGCTGGCTGGACAAGGCTGCGCTTCACCGCAGCGGCCAATTGGCAGGCACTAGGTCCTCAGGTCTCCCCGCACGCCCCTAGGAACTGATCCCACATCCATGCTGGCATAACTAGCAGGCCAAGCTTGGAGGCTGGTGGACCCTTATCCCATAGGAAAGCGCTTTAGCCCAATCCGAGTCGCCTGCAGGCCTACAATGCAATCAAAGTGCAGGTGCATGTGCTTCTCGGCAGAATAAGGCTCAATTCAGCTGCGGCACCTTTTCCGAGGCGGCGAGGGAGACGTAGAAGACGCAGGGCGCGTCCTCCGCGGCAGCATCATCCGGCGCCTGGAACGTAGCGTGGTTGACGCGGCCTTCCCTGCGGAGAACCCCGCCCCAACACATCAAATAGGAACAGACAGCAGCACACACCCACCAGAAACCACATCAACGACACCTATGGAACCTGCTTTGGTGCATGTGTTCTCAGAACTCACCGCTCCTGGTACTGCACCACGGGCACGGGTCGCAGGCGGTCCAGCTTCCACACGCCTACCTGCCACATCCCCGGCGCCAGCCCCAAGATGTATCCTGCTCAACACGAAACCCTCCTAGTGGACACATGCAGTTGCTCGGCCCCCCCTCTTCAGGAGGGGGCTGGTGCAATCTCACAGAGCTTAGGATGCAGCATCGATATCTTCCAAAGTCACGCTGCGGCCGAGGGTGCGCGCACCTTCCCCGCCTCGTCCCCTGTGACAAGGCGGGTGCCATCCGGGCTCCACTGCAGCGCGCTCACGGCTCGCACGTGCGTGGCTTTGTCCTCAGC
>NHOP01001368.1:0-11069 GCA_018697155.1 Pyramimonas parkeae | reverse complement strand
ATAGATCGATTCGTCCTGCATGCGATGGCTGTCTCTTATACACATCTAGATGTGTATAAGAGACAGGGAATTAGGCCCAATGAACCCATTGTTGATGTCAAAGTAGCTGTCAGATCGTATTTAGGATGGCATTAAAGAATTATCGACATAATTGACTTTATCATAAATTTATTCTTTATTCATGATTGACATGATTTTTTTTCCAATTTGATGTAAGTAATGTGGACAAGAGAACGAGTAGCCTTACGAATAGCCCATCATAACCAAAAAAAGGAATCTGATGGGCTTAGAACTTCGCATGATATTTTATTCGGTGATGAAACTTTATCAACAACCCAATGAGAACGCGATTTCTAGGTAGTTGGAGGTACTTTGAATGGCAAATCATCGATATTTGCTCTCAAACAATCGGACCATTTCGAGTTATTTGCAAAGCTCGTTCTCATGTGCATTTGTTGCATTTGCCAACTACCATGCATATCCATCCTGTCATCGACGTTCCATTTTTGACAAAACCATATCTTGCCAAACGATTTCCCGGTCGTGTCATTGAGTACAAATGGAACCGGTCGTAATTGATGGATTTTAAGAGTATGACGTTGAAGTCATGCTGAAATCTCGATTTCACAACTACGGACGCTCTTCGAGAATGGAATATCTAGTGCACAAACAAGTTGATCTAGTTAGGGAATTTTTTAACTCGGAACGAAACTATACAAGATGCATATATGTCATGGTTTCACAGTTGGTGTAAGCACTCATCCCCAAATCTCGCACCCAGATTTACCAAGTAGACTTAATTGACGAATTGGGGTTGTCCGACGCTAGAATCGAGAGCTGAAAGGTATTCCTGGTTGGGAGGTTGTAGAGACTCGGCTGACCTTGCGTGAGAAAACGGTTACTTGGCGACTGGTTGAACCTGTGCGGATATGCACCAAGGGTTTCTGAGGAAGATGTGGAGCTCCAGTGGAATCATGAGATGGTTTGAATACGATTGTGCGAATGTTAACCTGAGATTATATGCACCGATTGTAATTCGATGCTAGATTTCCTTGTTATATATGCGAGATGCCCAGTTAGAGATTCGATCGTCGATAACACGCATGCTCGATTCAATTCGGTCCAGAAATTATGGTCACTTTATGTCTTTCCAGAAAGTAGAATCTATGATTGTGCATATCGTGAAAATTCATTCGACACACGTGAGATGAGCGGCGTAAAGCCCCGTCGTTGGTCAACCTTGGATCGAATCACGTATCGGATATGAAACGTACTTCTTTTCATAGGAAAGGAATATATCGAAACTCATCATTTAGGTTTTCCTTACATAAATTGGTAGGGATATCCAGCCTTTACGTCAATTATCCCTCGATTGAATCGATGTAAGTACATGTATACCGAATGATATTGAGTTCGTATCGGCATCCAATAGATATGTTATCACTTTCTGATATGTCGTTTTGTGCTGATATGTCGTCAATCGTGGAATGCACATTGGATATACTTTTGACAAGTAGACGCGAAGCTCCACATCACCACTCTTATCGTGCCTATTCAATCTCGAGCTAAGTGGCTAGTGGCTATTGTTATGAAGTACCGTGTCATGTTTAGCACGATCACACACCCCATGCGTGAGTCACTGTTCTGTCAGATTTCTTTACTCCACTTTTACCTCCTTGTCATTTAGAAGTTTTCTGTGAGGTATATGTGTTTCGCTTTATCCGTAGCCTTATAGTGATAATCGTGACCCCCCGCACACCGGGGATAGGTTCGGCGTTTGCCCACACCCGTGAGTCGGGACATTTACACACGAGGTGGTATAAACCGCCAGTGTGCAGTACTGTAGCTTCGATCATAATATTTGCAATGTTCCTCGATCAGCAACTTCAGTCGTGGATTCAAGTCTCGTCCCTGCACCCTCAATTCTCCAGGTGCGACTGCATAACCATTTCGTTAGGAGCGGACTGTGCCGCAGCATCTCTGTGTCATCATCATTTCGCCTGTTGTTCGCGCTATTTGCTTCACCGAATGCAGGTGTTCGGTTGTTGAGACAATGTACCTGCCCTGATGTAGTTGTGGCACTTGCAACTCATTCGGTTGCCACATCTATGCACTACTCTTCGGATGGGAGGTGAGTCTTTGCACTCGCCAGGTGACCTGTGAATACATTGATAAATGTATGGACATCGCCTCCAAATGGCGTTGGATGCATCATCGGCCGACGCCATACCCATCCATGCCGCGGCTCATGAATCCAGGGCAAACATTCTCCGCGTCCGATGCATGTACACGTCGCAATCAGGGGCCCTCCAGTTATTTGCATCCCGGACGGATACTATAATACCCCACCCCAGCAGGTCCCTCCAGGGGCCCTTCAGCGTGAAGGCGACACTGCCGCCACCCTGCCTCGAACGACACGGTTGGTTGATTCGAAATCGAAAACGACTTTCGTCGCATAATCGCAGAAATATCAGGTGAAACTCCGATTCGGTTCCCCGTGCATCATTCTCGCTGATCCCGATCTGTTGAACACTGTGAAGACAGACATGTTGTTGGCAGCATTCCGTCCTGAGTCATGGAAATTGGTCTTCTGTGATTTACTGGCGCATTATTATTTAGTTTGAAATTTTCAGATTCAGCGTGCTTATATAGAATAACGGAAGCTTGACGGCCTACTCCTTGAGTTTCGGGAGTCCTGTAATTGAGGGGATGCATTGCGTCCTCGCGAAGGACCAGTTCACCACCACGCAACCCGTGGGACCACGATATGGCTTGCGTGAAGCCTCGGCAATCATGTAAACTGGTATCATATACACACACCTGCGAGAGCTCTACATGCATCCCCAAAGTTTGCAGAACACGTCGAATTCGTGGCGTAAACTGACTTGGAATATCATTTTGAGTTGTTGTGTACACTAACATGGCGTTCTTGGGTGTTCCCTCTTCAACACGATGGTATTCGAAGACGATTTTACTCATATATAAGATTCTCATGTTGAATGAGCTCCCGGTATTGTTATGATGCTACTCATACGCCTCGAATTCCGACCTTTTTTCATTCTCGACAAACCTAGGAGAAGCCACAGATGTATCTTGTATCCTGGGAATCCCTGCAACAATATGAAAGTAGAACGCCATTAGTGTGGGATATGTGGATTCTTGGAAGAACTGAACAAAATCCAGATGATTCAAAGCTATTTGGACATGTTCTTATTGACAATAAAGATACTGATCAACCAGAGTATACTTTAATTTCTCACATCATGGTCTTTGAACTAGCACGCCGATGGTGGAGTGTCACAAATATTAGGTGCAGAGCCTTGCTAACTTCTCACATATACAATTCCGAAATGCAAGATGATGCTTTCATGATTCACAATTCCTCAATTCTCCTTGCGTCCCTTCTACCCTACAGTGATGAAAGAAACCATGAGTGACCCTGGAAGCATCTCTCAACAGTTTTGTTGCAAATGTACCTATTCACGCTATGTCCGTGAAACATTTTGGATTGACTTATCACTGTTCACACTGGATACTGTTTGGAAGTTGATTTGTGAATAGCTGAACAATGTTCAACTAAACTCCAGTAGATCTTGCTGATTCAAAATGATTCCTGGTTGTTACAACAGGTACATTTCCACCATGAAGACCTGATCTATCTGTTAAGATCCATGAATCTCACCTATTCCGAGGAACCAAGTTGCAGAATACTTCCTAGGCTGTGAGGTGGACTTGACAGTTTCTATGCTTCCGCTTGAATATTCCTGTGTGTGGATGCATGACATTGAAATTGTTGTGTGTACAGTCTGAATTATCAATACATGATCAGGACCCACTATCTGCCACATCCTGCTTGCACTGTTCTCTGGATTTCTATGGATAAAGATGAACTTTCCGACCCCTCTTTCGTGGATGGGAATTCAAACCAGCTCAAACTGCTGAATATCAAATTTCTGCAAAGAAGTGTACTACAAGATGTGTGCTGGGCACCCATTACACAAGGTCCCTATCACAGATGAGAGCATTTCAAGTGCAACTGCATTTCAACTGTCACAATACTGTGTGTCCCTACTCTGCTGTGGCATGTGTGGAAATATAGCTTTTCCCATTGTCCAGCTTTGAGCCATAGCACACTACCAGCCTTGGGTAGTGAATTGCTATCCTGTTGCAAACGCTGTAAGATGCTTGATCAACGAAGTGGCCGTGCTTATGCGATGTATGAAATATCTTTATTGGCTGAGGGCTCTCATCAATTAGGCGTCTTAGATAAATCAGGATCAGTTGAGCTCATTCGCAGTTGTACAACTGTTCGATGTACTCGGATTGGGAAAGTGGGAGTCAATGCATCAACAGAGTGCACAGCTCCCACCTGCGCGTTGGAGCCTGCACATGACTGTGAACAAGGGACGGCATTGCTGGTTAAGCGCCTGGTTGCTGGGCATCTTCCTCCATCCATCAGTTTACTTGCTTCTTGATTTCACATGCTCGTTGACTTCTAGGTTGTGTGTAGATCGCGTGAAATGATAGTGATGTCATCCCAACACTCGAATAACTATTGAAGCTGAAAGATGTATATCCCATCTTCAGATCTCCCGACTCGGATGCAAAGCAACTATATATGTATTCTGAGTAAATTCAGCGTGCCCCAATACGCCATCAACAATCGGCCGACCATGCAAACAATAGGGAGTGCACCTGTGTTGCCAACCTGATTTTGCGTATTTGATGGCCTTTGAGCTCTGACCTCGAATAGCCCGTTTATGCCATGCTGTTGTGCTTTCAACAGGACACGATACAGGGTATCTCTCGAATTATAGGCGACGGTGGCAGCTGTGAAGCATTGAACTGTACGAGGGGAATATCATTTTGCAGTCGAGATGGATGATGAACTTCTTAGGTCCGAATTAGCGCATGAGCGGCATGCCCATCTGTTGGAGGGAGGGCGGCTTCTCGTCGACAACAAGTCTTACCAAGGGTTCCTGGCTATAGAAAAGTATGTCAAAGGGTCACAAGTTGCACTCACAGCAACCAGTAAATCCTCTAAACTCACGACAGATTCTGGTACGCCACCATGCCACCATGTCACCAAGTCAGTTGGAAAATTGCTTTGTTGGTGAAGAGCAATCTAAGTAGTTCGCGCGACGCCTGTGGTGTGGAAGCCCACTGCTGTAGCGCACGTCTGAGATTTTGCAGTAATGTGCGCTGGATAGCAATCTTTAAACTTTGGGCCTGGGGAGCATGCTTAGAATATCGAGTGTACCATCGCACGAAGCAAGAGCCAATGTAAACCAGTGTCTGTACTCGCGTGATTGTTGGTGCAATTGATGCGTGATGGAAGGTGCTGATTCCGCTTCTGGTGGTACAGACTGAAAATGTACACACTGAGAGACTGTTGCTGAGGATACAGATTTCATTTTCTTGTGGATTTTTAATGTAGACTGAGCATAAATATACCGTTGTATGATGTGGCACATTCTTATGTTGAAGTGTGCATGGCTGTATGCTTTCGTGAGTGTCAAATTTAGTTCGTGTATTTTTTCATTGTTCTTACTTTGTTTTTCAGTCCTCTCGTGGCCTTGCGGCTCTCTGTTGAATGCTCAGTGGATGTGTCTGTGAGTGCGTTGGATACATCCTTTTTGGTGGATCTTGGCGTTGGTAAACTATAGCACTCCGTGATCTCCGTCAGCAGTGCATGCTTTCACGTGAACAGCAACAGAACTCACTGCAATGCTAGACTGTGCCCCATGCCTGAAACGCCTCGCTGACGCATCACGTCCATCATCATTGGTGTTTTCTAGTCTGGCAGCAGTATTGTTGCACACATTGTTGGTGGCTTTTGTAAGCGACTGTTGCATCATCTTTTGGACACTCAACGCACCACCCATGCACTCCTATCAGGCGGAGTCTTCACGGAAGGGGAGATGTACGAGAACTTGTTTCACATGCACCAATCCCTGATCATTGGTGCATATTGCAACGAGCTGTATGGCGAACCTCAGAAGGCCGCGGAGTTCCATGCTTATGCTTCACAAGTTGCCAGCCGCTTGCCAAACGGTGGCGCCTGCGAGGTACGTGCGGCCGCAGCTCTTGTGTGCGCTGTGCCTTGATGCTTGTTTAATCCAGCCCCCAAACGTCTGCTGCAATGTGCCTGGACAGTACGGGGGGACTCGGAAAAGCGCTTTGAGCGACTTGGACACCGTTCAGTGCAGCAGTTGGCTTGGAGGAACAGTGAGCCACATGTTGCTTGTGTAGGTGCTGGTTTTGCAGAGGCATCTGAATGAAGCACACCTGAAACTGTTCGGCCTAATTCCTTTTGGCTGGGATCTCACCTTCATGGGCAGCCATGGATGGAACCCAGGTCCACCCAGGCGTGTAGTGGACGCGTGGTGGGCCTGGTTGACAGGGTTGATGGTTCCACAGACTGACAGAGCTGTGCCGTGCTGGGGCTGGGTGCTTCTGCAGGCCTACTCCGTCTTGCAGATGGACGCACCTCGCTTGGATCAGATGTCGTTCCTGTACAGATATCACACCAGAATGCAACTGAAGCACATACTTAAACAGCTCAAGTACGTTGGCCAGCTGTTTATACGCGCACTCTGCCAGTGCGCAAGTTCTTACTTTTGAGCCCGTTCAGGAGGGCTTAGTGGGCGGAGCGACGGTCCCAAACGCACCTGTGTACCTTGCAGAGTTCCATCTCCAGCGCGGAAGGTTTTAGCCTTGGCATATAGTTTCATCTTCAGCAACGATTGCTATGAAAGTCTCATGATTTCCGCATGCTTACGCATTTGTGCATGTGTGCGTCCACTTCTGATTCTCTCACTGCCTCTTTCTATACCTGTCCCTGTGTATATATATCTGCAACATGTGCTTGGAGTCGCTGCACAGGTTGTATAGGATCCCTTGTACTGCGCCTCATTTTCGTGCACCATTCTGTTGAAATGGGAAGTAAATGCAAGGGGATATGACCTATACGATACACGCGTAACCTCCAAAACTCGTGTATCGCGTCAACACACAGCTTGCGTGGTCCAGGTAGAACGTATTTTGCGATCCTGATTGAGAAAGTCTGCTGACCCTTGATAATCTTTACGAAACAAACTATGGTTTGTATCATTTGCAGTCGGTATACATGTAGGGACATGCCCCTTGCCCACAGGGTGGGGAGCCCTGTCCAGCGCTAAGTTTGATCAGTGTACAAGATGACGTGCAAGCCTCGTGTACGTTGTCGAAACGTGAGTCGTGTGATCGACTTAGAAGGTATATGCCATTTCCATAGCTTTGTCTGCTGATCCGCGGGAGTACATGTGAATTGACCTGTTATGGAATTTCATATGCATTAGGTTGTTGGTGCGTAAGCTCTGCTTGTTGGTGCACTTGCGTGGATTTGCTTGCAGTAGTTATAACTTGTCTGCTCTAGATTATTGGAATGGAAAAATATCAATGGTTCCACTTTGATAAATGCACACAAAAAAATAAAACAAATCAAAGTATCAACTTTCCCGTCTTCTACATGACAGTATTCCTGCGTGTTGCCGTATTGCTGTGCTATACTCCGCCGCGTGTGTGTTCACACCGGCGTGTGATATGATTGTGTACTCAACATTCATAACAAAGGATAACTAGGTATATCTTTCCATGAGTGTTAAGAGCATATGCTCAATTCCCTACGTACATCCACACATATGTGATATACATGACACCGCAGCTGGGGAGGGGTCGCTCAGCCCCCCTTGCGACGGGTTTGAAGATTGAGTGCGCGCTCAATCATGATCTAGGCCTGATAATCTTGTGATGCACATTTTCGAAAATGTTGTGAATTCCATGATTACGGTGATTGATATGCACAGTGCAGTAGATCAAAGTTAAGGCACACATGCTTACAGATGATGGATTGTTTCAAGGTGAATTTGGGTTCTTTTACGATTTGTTGTCAATATATTTGTTGCCAAGATATTGCATGACTGTCTGCGGCAGTCATGCAATATCTTGGATGCTGACTCCCAGAGGTGCACCAGCAGCAGGAGCTCACAATCGACACCGGTCTTGGAGTGATTACTTTGCGAAATTAAGTGTGAGCAAGAAGATTGCTCTGGTGTGCACGACAATCTCCCTGCAGGGGCTTTGATTTTGAGTATGTAGGACGCGTCTTGCAGGATCTTTTTTTTCGTTCTGTAAATATGTGGTAGGCTCGGTGCACTCCTCCTTGGAGTGATATTGCCAGGATATGGATTTCTGCTGTGTGACTACTTGATGTGGTTTCCCGACCAACTCGTAGGGATCATATTCCATGGAATGTGATACTGCGATTGGGGATAGATCGATTCGTCCTGCATGCGATGGAGTTTATGAGTGAGTGTGAGCTTAATCATAAACAAGGCCTGTTATTCTAGTATGGCATATCTTGTAAATTCCATGATGCAAGTGTTTCATCTGTAAACTGCAGTAGAACTAAGTTTAGGCACACCTGCGAACTGATAATGGTAAGGATATGCTATTTTTTGGGTTTATTTTTGCGAGTCATTGTCGTTTTATTTTGCATACAGTAGTCGTGTAGCATATCTTGGATATCTGCCCTTAAAGTTGCACCAGCAGCAGGAGCTCACATTTGAAACCGGTCTTGGAGGGATCGCTTTGCCACATAAGCATGTGAGCAAGCAGGTTGCTCCAAAATGCATGACAGTGTCCCTGGGGGGACTCCGATTTTGATCCTTCTGGGCGCTTCTTACAGGATCAACGTTTTGCATCAGAAGACGCATGGTAGGATTGTTGCGCCATTCCTTGGATCGATATTGCCAGGTTATGGAATTCTACAAGGTGATCAGTTGTTGTGGTTTTCCGCCCAGTTGGTAGGGGTCATATCCCATTTTCAATGATACCGCAGTCGAGGTTGATCGATTAGTCAAGCATGGGTTGGGATTTATTGGTGATTGTGAGCACAATCATAAACTAGGCCTATTTTGGTATATCTTGCGAAATCCATCATTGTAGTGATTGATATGTAAGGTACAGTAGAACTGAGTTTAGATGATGGGTTAAGTCAAAGTATGTTTTGGGTTTCTTTTTTTAGATTTATTGTCATGTTATTTTGTACGCAACATATCTTGGATACCTACCGCGGGATGTGCACCAGAAGCACGAGCTCACATTTGAAACTGGTCTTGGAGTGATCACTTTGCCACGTAAGCATGTAGCAAAGAAGGATGCTTGGGTGTGCATGACAATGTTAGCGGGGACTTTGATTTTGATCGCATAGGGCACATGTTGCAGGATCTTTGTAATGCAACTGTAGATATGTGGTAGGCTTAGTGCTCTGTTCCTTGCAGTGACATTGCCAGGTCATGGAATTCCCCTGTGTAGCTAGTTCATTTGGCTTACCGCGCGCCTGGTAGGGGTCATATCCCATTACATATATACACACAGAAACAAATGCTCAAGCAAGAAAGTAGAATTACCTGATACAACGCATGGCTGGACGAAAATTGCTCCCCGCAAACTGAGAAAGGGACGTGTCCCAATGTTTATTTATTTGAAGCTGGCTACCGTCTGGATGTGTCCTTCAAATTTGCGCTGGGGAGATTTCCCATTTATTTCCAGATTACATGAAAACGTCATGCACTCTGGATACTCCAGAATACATGAGTACTCAGGCGGGCTCTCAGCCAAGCTTCAAATGGTTATCGTGGTGACTCGAGCCATGAATACTGTGGGACGATCCCCAGCGGATTTACATCATGCTTCTGCACGCCTCTGATTGCCATAGTGCACTGTCATTCACGTGCTGTGGTCATATTACGGATTTCAGTTCATCATGTCTCTTTGTGGACGCTTTTTGCGTGGAGCTCTCATGGGCTCCGTCGATCGGCTCCTGGTTGTGGCCCGATGTTGTTCCTCGAGAGCATTCCTGTCAACTTGCAAGCTCTGTGAGTGCATCCATTGGGTGGGCTCTGCCATTGAGAATGCGGATGTAGGCATCAAAGCAATGAAGGCGCGCTTTGTTTGCGCATTTAGTGATACAAGATAGCTCACTTCCAGTCTATCAAATCATTGATTATAGCAGGCGTAATGGAATGGCTCCCTGCTTTCATATCGGATCTCACTTGTGTAGGAATGCCACATTGGCAGAAGAGAGCAAAATATGGTATCATCTAAATGCTGCAGACGTTGCCCTGGCAATGTATTGGCAAGTCCCAGTGAGTCTTCGTGCCAATGACATTTTGTTTTGATCTTCCCAACTTTGTGATTCTCTCTTGAAATGTCAACACCAGTGATTCTGGAGTGTCAACTTGGTCTCTACGATAGTGTTGTCACGCGCTTTGCTTGACTTGCAGCCATCATAAAGAAGCTTTCCCAGAAATCTACGCCAGCAGTGCGTTCTTCTTCTTGTGAGTTCGTGTATGGGCGTGTTTGATTCGTTTGAGTTATGCTGGTTGGACCACTTGATTTCATGATGATTAGTTTTGGCGATTGGTATGCTCACTGCATCATTGGAGGCTACCTGCCAGTCACAGTGCCCTTTGAAAATTCATCCACCGGGGCAGTATGTACCTGCAACAAAAGCTGACGACCTGTGCCGAACTGGGCCACCTGAAATGGTCCTTGGTGACTTTGTAGAGGACACTGTTGTGTCCACTACTATGTCACCAAGGCGCGGTCTTGCTAACTGCAATGTCTGCTATCCACTGGTCCGCATGCACTGACTAATGCGCGATGGGGGCTGGTGGGTGCAGGTTCTTTGCAGTGTTGCACCTGGACAACAACCCGGGCTTCCTGGATTCGTTGCTAGTGCTGTTACTGGCGCGCTGCATGCTCTTTGAGACCAACGAGCGCGTGCGCGACAGTGAGCGCGAGCTTCTTGCCAGCAACAAAGACGAGGGGGGAGTGGTGGTGAGGATTATTGTGCCGGACGAACCAATCTCTACAAGGTGCGCTCATTGCACCCCAGCAGCGGCGATTCATCCCCAAGCTCGATAGTTGGAATTCCTCTGGCGAGATGAAGTGCGTCCCAGTCCAACTCCCCCTTCTCTCGTGCGCCTTCAAAGAAAAAGGCATGTCCTAGGGCTCCTGCCAAG
>NHOP01001367.1:0-11069 GCA_018697155.1 Pyramimonas parkeae | reverse complement strand
AAGTTGTAACATTCGTTACAGCATCTTTCAAGTCGAGATGTCTTCCGCTACATGGCGGGACATGGATGGGCATCTAAAACGCGGCAAGAAATGTGAGTCAGTATAGGACAAGACAAAGACTAATTTCCTTCTGCGTTTTACCTCCGTAAGATGGTGTTCAATTTTCGGAGGATAGACCAATTCCGCCGGCTGTGGTTGTTTGGTGATATTCGTCGCCATCCGGGACGAACTTACTGAGCCCAAATTGGTGACAAGTGGGTGGTACCGACTTCACAACTCTGTGGTTGTCGGTGTTCGAAAATGAGCTGTGCTCGTGAACCTCTCTTGCACAAACATCCAATACCATCCACCCTCCAAGAATTCAAGGCAGGTGATAAACCATTGTACCCAGCTTTGCACTTCAGTTGAGGACATTATCGAAATCATGCATACTTTACACACATACTTCCATGATGCATCACACCAACACTGGCAGATCACATGTGTTTACGTTCCTTTTTTGGAACATTCACACTATGTACAAGTAAATGACATGTATCACAAAAGGCACGACGCCGTATTGAACGAATGGTCATTCACACTCAATGCCAATGTTCGTGATCTTGCTCCACACCTTGGCTTCTTGCACACACGCGCCTCGCGCGTGATCAAGGACATGACGCACTTGCACTGGTTTTCTACAAGCTGCAACTGGGGAAACTAAATGACAGCAAGAACAAAAGTCCTTGTTTTAGCATAGATTTGATCAATTGAAATTAACATTTCAAGCGTGGAAGGGCCTTTTGTTTGATCCTATTGTTATACCCTTACGACCTCCTTGTTAGTTTGTGACTCGTGGATTTTCAGTGGAGTGTACTCTGATCTCTAAATGGAATCACCTTGTCAAGGTGATGTCTTGAAACAACGTATGAAATGTGTTGTGCCCTGATGTGTATGAACATGTGCTGTGACCTTTTTGTTCTTCAGCGGTTGAGTGCAAAGACAACAGACGGTTCATATGCAACCCACGAACAAGAAGCGTGCGTACGGATGAAAGTTCTATGCCTGTAACTTCGTTCTGCATAGATGACGTATGAGCGACTGCTCGGCTGCAAACATTTCTGTCCAAGTGAAATTCTTCCAAATCAGTTCAATTTCACATGGACAAAATTATGAAGAATGCTCACCAATGACCTTGGTAAACACACTCAGTACCCGCCACGTGTTTCATTTGAATGACCATAAACCTGGGATGATAGGAGTGGGTTTTGGTGACTAAATTTACCTATCGACATCTTCAGGAGGTCAGGTGACCTGCTCCACCTGACAATGTGCGCCTCCTGTTTCCAACAGACTTTCCATGTTTCCTGGTTTCGCTCGAGATGCAGGTCGGCGCGTCTCGCTTGCCAGGTCACCGTCGGTTGCTTCCGAGGAAGGTGAGGTTCGAATATTTTCGTCGATATCGACGCATCGTCGATATCAACGAAAATGCACTCCCAAAAAAAGACACCAAAACCTACTTTCGTGATACCCAACAGATTGACCATTCAATTGTAACAGTGGGCAATTGCTCAGCCTGCGAAAGAGTAGGAGGTTCGGTCCTGTTTCTCGTCGAATTTTCCTGACGATCAAGTCGCCATTTCGGATCTCGATTGATTTCAAGTCCCGACCGTCAGAGGATGGGCTGGTTTCATACCGACACGGACGCAATAAGCGCTGTTTGGGAACTAGGGTTCATTACCCAGATGGCGAACGGAATCTCAAAAAAAGGTTCGGCCTGATTTCGTGTCCATTTTTCGCAACTTATCGATCGCCAAGTCATGGTCTCGATGAACTCGAAGTATCCACCAGCGAGACCGATGACGGGTTTGACACCGACACAATATGGTCAGTCTATTGGAAGGGTTGTGAATTTCCCAGAATGCGAACGGGATCCCATCGGATTTCACCTCACATTCAGATCGCGTTCTCAGATCTCTCGATTAATTCAAACCCTCCTCCCGAAATGCCGGAGACCAGTGATGCAAATAACCACATACAGTTTTCAAGTACGGCCCCTTTTATGTCGGTGTCCAACACTGACACCGTACATGCTAGGGCCCCTCGGGTACTCCTAGGCTTGAGGATGAACCTGACATCAGGTTCATCCGATCCCGGTGTGTGCTACGAGCACTTTCTTCGCGGTGTTCCGCGCAAGAGGAGACGACCCGAAGGTATTTCCTTCAAAGTCTGCAGATTTGTAGGGAAGTCGCGCCATTCGGATGCTCCGCAGACTGCAACACGGGATACAAATACAGAAACAGTGCGACAGCGGGGGGAGATCCACGCCCGCTCCATGTACGGGCACGTGTCCAGCTTTCAGCGACGCAGTTGCAGAGATTTTCATTGAATGCGACAGCATTTTCGACCCATATCGAATTCAGAGTATACAGATTGAGCAACTATAATCGATCAGAGATGCTGGTTATCTTGCCATTCACGATGAAAGTCCAACTGGGAAGCTCAGCCTGAGGACCAGCTACTCCTTCTACGTTCTATCTGAATGCACCCATAAGCCACCGCTTGCCCATTCTCTCAGAACAGAACAAATTTCGCGATTATATGAACGACATGATTGTTTCGATTTATCGCCGCATGGGAGATAAGTTCTTGTCTTGAAAACCCCAGCTCAACAGGTGTATCCAACCCCACAACCAGAAATTAGGCTGTATTTCAGGACACAGTTTAGGCGAAGGGAATCTCGCTGCCCAAAATGTCTATGCCAATATCATTCAAACATATACTGTTGCTTCGTGAATATATCCAGCAGGTTATCAAATGTTTGAGTTTCATTGACTCCCTGGCGCACATTACTTTGATGAGTGCCTTGATGAATGCTTGCAGGACCTTAACTGTGCACTCATGATATCCGCATGGATGTGCAAGGCGGGGATCTGAGTGAAACTCTTCAGTTTTTGCGTGAACTTCTGAAGGAACCACAAGTGGCGCAAAGGCTGTCTTCTCGTGCCACCTCTCGTGTGGCCAGACACGAGGTGTCAACTCGCAACAAATCAGCACCACAAATGCAGGACACCATTCAGGGCACCGATTCTGCACAAGAAGTTAAGCCTAAGGCAAACCGGTTTGACACTGGAGGGCTCGACTCTTGCTTGTGCGTGCTCAAGAATGATGATCAAGTCAGGTTCCTGTATTTGATATTGGTCAACCTGTGATGCTGCAGAGGCAGCATCGACGATTTATAAACTTTGTGGGCCTGAGTGTACTTCATAGAATTGTTGAATCATCCAGTACCCGATGTAAATACTGTTTTCTTCAAGATTCGGAATCACACGAAATGGCCCACACTCTTTTTTGTTGTGATTAGACAAGCATTTTGAAACCCTGTTCATTAATCTGTTCTCGAAAGCCGTAGCTCACCGGCTCATGTAGTAGAATTTCTTGAACAAGGCGTGGTTATTGCTCGACATAATATGGTCAATTGTGTTTAGAACCTATGTGTAGAGATGCGACTGTCGCCTTGAATTTCCTCTACAGTTCAAACCTGAATGAGTCTCTATGGTTTGAGTTGTATTTTGTCAGGCCCAAGAATCATGGCTCCGAGCCCCAGATCACAAAGTGCAGCAAAGTACGCGGTGATGATACCTTCGAACCCACATTGGAAGAGTACCTACGACGCAAGGATGACATCCGAGATCTTCTCCGTACGCACGGAAGCACTTACTTCATGCCTCAGGTGTGTTCATATAGAAACTGTGCAAAGTACTTTATGAGAGTTCAGGTTTCAACAAGTCCATACACTTTTGAACCATGTTGGATGCGCTCATCTAGGATAGCGCCTTGAGTCCAGTGTGGTTCGTAAGTTGAGCCCAAGAGAGTCGCAGGTGAGAATTCTACAAGCCAATAGCACGAGTACACAGCACAAGCTGTTGGAGGTTATGGTGCATCGCACGCTCTAGCGCATTTATTGCTGTGAGGTGTGCGAGTTCTGGCCCATCATCAATCGTTGATCGCTTGAGCCAACTGTATGATTACTTCTGCGTTTTCTTCCAGGCGATTGTCCAATGTCGGTCGATTTTGCTGTTGTTTTCTTCGTCACTTCAGTCGCTCACTAACATCAAGGTTCAAAGTTATGGAGAATAATAATGATAATTACAATAACAATGATAATGATAATCACAATAATATAAGCAGTGATGATAGTAATGATAATCATAATAATATCAATAGTGAAGCCCCCGCACATAAGGGGTTGGTTCGGGGAGAGAGGGGGGCCATGCCCTCCCTTACCCAGCCACGGGGCTGCCTCTACCTGTTGCCAGGCGACGCATATCCGCTAAGGGTGGAGCACCGAGGCAGTGTATGGAGTATGGACGTGTCACATCATTCTGTGGATTCATGGAGGAAGATGTGTTTTCTGCATCTGCTTATGCGTCCAGCTCCACAGGCACCGCAGAACCCTATTTGCAGACTCTATGCCATTCCAACTGGGAGCGTCCATGATTAATGCCATGCCACTGGCCGATGAACCTGCACTCCTCACCCTCAGCAACCAGCTTGCAACAAAGGCTTGGATTCCTGAAACCCACCATGTAGGGATGCAGAGCCTGCTTTGTATTCGTGTGCATATTCACGAAGTGGCCGGCATGCGTTTCTTGCGACCATCGTTAGAGTTTAGGGTTTAGGGTTCCTCTCGCCCGCTCCCCTCGCCTTCTGTGCATAGTTCACTCGTGTATGTCTATCCGTGTGTACAAAGATTTCGGCGAACCCTCTGCCACAGTGAATTTCACACAACAACTTCTTTCGAAGCGCTTGGCTAATCATTGAAAAGTTTTGTTTTAAATGGTATTGCCAAATCCCAGATTGAGCAGCATGCTATCTGATACTTCTCACGAATCGAGGTGTGTGCGCACATGCACCTCATCCTCTGCGGGTGAGGGTCATGTCCCTTGATGCACACATCAAATCGTACCTCGTTTGCAGGGTAACAGGGCCTACCCACCAAACAGGAAGCCATTTGGACTCGGTTACATGCCACGTGCCAATACTGTACAAAGCATCCCTGAAGCTTGATGCATCCCACAAGCCTGATCACATGCACACGTCGAATCAGACAGCATACTTGCGCATGTATTTGTGTACATCATGATTGCATCGCATCTTTCTATATTGGGACATGACCCTCACCCAAAGGGTGTGAAGTCATGTCAACTGAGGCGCGCTGCTAGATTCTACCACTGCACAAGGTAATCAGAAAAATCCGCGGTAGATGACCCCCCACGCTCTCACTCCATGAGTCCTCCTCCTCCTGTGTCTTTGACAGGCGAGCTCCGGCAAGGTGGGTCTGGTAAACCAGGGTGCAACCTGCTACCTCAACAGTCTGCTGCAGACCCTCTTCATGACGCGCGAGTTCCGCACCGCCGTGTTCAAGTGGGAGTACCGCGCCGAACGCGACGGCCCCAAAGAAACGTGCATCCCCTACCAGCTCCAGGTCCTTGCCCTGTGCCTGGCCTTCGTGGGGCAACCGCGTTGGGTGCTCACCCCACGTTGAGTGGTGGGGGGATTGGAGGAGGAGGACGCTTCTGCGTCAATCTGTGATGGTTGGTTGTTGCTCATCGAGGGCACCATGATGTTCTGAACGTTTTCTCGCCGCTTGCGTCCAAAGAGGGGAACTTGAGACAAGCTTGCTGATAGTGCTGCATTCCCTGGTTCGATCTTGCCCAGGGTTAGCTTCCGGAGCATGCAGCCAGTAGGCGATGTCTGTCGGCAACCAGACTATCTGGTATTTGTTGGTGGTGTCAGCTTGGAGTTCTCAGTCTCAGATTGTGGCGCGAGTAATCCCAACAAATGGCGAGCTGCAGTCTTTCATGCTCGCTTGGAGTATGTTGCATGTGGGACGCGAATGTTTCATTTTTTTTTCTTCGAAATCTTCTAGCAATAACGCAGCAAGACCTCCAAGACGTTGTGCTCAATTGGTATACCTCCGTGCCCATTGGGTTGGAGTGATGTTCCCTCCCCAGCGCCAGCGGAGGCACGTGAAATCCACGCGGCAGAACAGATGAACATGTTTCTCGAGAAGATAGTGTGCAGCTTGAGAGGATTTCCTTTTTGTGATCCCCGTCAGCATTGCTTGCCCATCCCCTGTTGCGCCTCTGAATGAGCGCAGCGCCACTTGGGTACCCTTGTGCCTCCACCGTGTTCCGCTGAACATCGCGGCCCGAGTCCCCTCCAACTCCGGGAGTCACCATCTGCCGACCGTATGTTGTAACGGCAGACAGCTGGCGGTTAGAGGCGGTGTGGCGACCAACGCTTCAAGTTGTACGGCAGCTCACTATGGCCTTCAACGCACCCCCAAGGGGTGTGAGGAGGGGCAATATGCAGCACCGCAGGGCGTCTGCAGGGTCTGCGTTGGTTTGCTGATTCGGCGGGCGGTGGTGGCGTGCGCGCAGGCTCTGTTTGCGCGGCTCAAGCACTCCAGCCTGGCGGCGGTGAGCACGCGCCAGCTCACCGCCTCCTTCGGGTGGGCCGCCAGCGTAGCGTTCCAGCAGCACGACGTGCAGGAGTTGTGCCAGGTGCTGTTTGAGGCGCTCGCGCGTGCCTCCCTCCACCTCGGCCGCCTCCTGCGCCTGTACGAGGGCAAAGTCACCGACTACATCCAGGTGCACGCTCTGTCGCACTGCTCTTGCTTGCTTGTTCTCCCGCGAGTCTTGTTGCCAAACTTGCAGCAAAGAAACCAGCGCGGGGTACTGATGTATACTGATGTGCATATCAATGTATTTTATGCATACAACAGACAGGGGGAACGGCTTTTGTGCTCTTATGCTTTGGGTGTTTGATTGCCTCACCGGGTTGAACTGCCATCTTGCTTGTGCTATGCTGCGTCGCTGCATGTGTTTGGAGATTATGGATTTCAGCCGACACCCGTGAATCATCTTTGAGGTTGGCAGCTTTCGGGCGGTACTGCGAGCCAGGACTCAAGTCTCAATTCCGCCAATTTGATTATGCATGTTCGATTGAGTTCACGGATAGGGTCTAGGCTTGAGCGGAACTAAAGTTCTGGAGCACAGATGTTGCAATCGCGTTCTGTTTCCATTGCAGCTTTTGTCTGGCTCAGTGTGCAATGAAATGTAAAACATCAGCCTTGCTGGGTGGGTCTGTGCACCATCACATCAGTCACCCAAACTACACGCTGCGTGTGAATTCTTCTGCCGCGTCCGAGAAGACATTGAAGCGCTTTAGGCGTGCAAGGAACAACCATGCCAGAGCCAGTCTGGTCTCATGGTTTGTGATGCACTGCTGTATGTGTGTTGCGAACACATCCCTTCTTCCAGTCCTGTGTCGGTAGATCAGTTGGCGCAGCAACGGTTTTCGTATCCGTGTGTGTCTGTGTTGACCCTTTTGGAGGACAGTTCTCGCCCGTTGGGAGCGAATCACAGGCTTTGTTTGCTGGCTTGAGAACCTCAATTCAAGATGCTGTTATCAATCTCCGAATCGACTGCAAGTATTTCATCAGGTTAAGTAGAGCAGGGATAGTTCCAGGGTATGCGTGGGTATGGGTGGCTGACTTTGAGCGACGTGGCTTCACAAAAAGCGATCCATTCCTGATCTCATCTTCGCTTCTAACTTCTTCAGGAGGGGGAGTGGTCCTGTTGGGACTGCACACACACAAACGCACACAGAACTGTGGCCACGCTTTCCGCAGCTGTGTGGTTGAATCCCCACCGCGCCTTTTGGGTTATAACTCTCGTAAGCGCCTTTGTGATTCTTCGATCCTACTTGACCACAATGTTGCAAGTTGTCGATGCGCGATCATTACCAACTGAGTTAGCGGTACGCGCTGGGTGAGGAAACTTGTAGCGTGCATGGTTGTAGGAGCGCCGACTTCCGCTCCAATCTGCAATGGATATGTGGGCTTGCATCTTGTTGCTAGTGAGGTTGTTCCGGCCTCATTGCAGATGTAACTGGGGCTGCGCTCGCTGTGGGTGGCAGGATGTTCGTTGGCCCAAGCAAGGCGAGCGGCGCGCGCGGGAGGAGCCGTTCACGGGCGTACAACTCGAAGTGCAGGTCAGCAGAACTCACCACACGCGCAAGAGGTTCAAACATGTACCGGGATGCGCCCTCTGCGGACCAAGACAACAGCCAGCCCAGTTCCGTCTTTCAAAACTCGAGAAGGGCAGATCTCGAACCCATGTACTGAATGAAGCATTGCTAGGAAACGCGACCAATGTTCGGTGAGCGTGCACACTTGCCAGCCTTGTTCAGGCACACCTACTGGGGAGTGTTCTCTGTGGGCACGCGCACAAACACCTTCCAACATGGCGCATGCCAAGGTCTGCTGTGTTGCGTGACTCGCTGCATTGCTCCCTGCATGAAGTCGCCGTAATGCCGTTAGGGGCAGCGGCATGGAAAGTGGTGCGGACCAGAGATGGAAGGGGGAGGCCCGCGTGTGTTGGCCGTACGACAAGGTGTCGCTGACTGTGCGCCTATGTGGCGCACCTGGGCGCAGAACATGGGGACCCTGCACGCCACGCTGCGCAAGTACGTGGAGCCCGAGCTGCTGAGTGGAGACAACCAATGGCAGTGCGACGACGCCGGCACGCGCGTGGACGCACACAAAGGCCTGGCGTTCAAGTGAGAGCCCCAGCACTGCAGCACCCCAGCACCTCCGACAAGCCACGCACTCGGCCGCCGCGTCATGCTCACAAACTAGTTGTCTTTGCATCTGGCTGTCTGTGACTTATTGACAGCCGATTCCACCATCAGCACTACCATGCTCGCTCATTGAGCACTCCCTTCAAGGCAATGTGGCTAATGGTGTATCGTCAACTAGGTGGCTAGGTATCCCATGCTAGTGGAGCACACAGCCTATAGGCATGTCGACAATAAATCTGCCAACTGAGGGCCCAATGAGGGCGAGCTTATCCACTTTGAATATGGCATGACCACCACAACCATCAGTTGACAGTTCTCCTTGTTATTCTGGGAATGAAATGCGCCATGTATTGACAAGTGTGCGTGTCTCCGTACAGCCATACAGAGATTGATTGATTTTGAGGTGTATCTCGTGATCGAGAAGTAGGTTACGCAATTGCGCAGCTTTCCGCCAATTGGACAAGGGCTGGGTGCCATATCAAATGTCTTTTTCCGGGCCCCCTTTGCATGTATGTGTGCTGTTCCCTGGTAATGCTTTGCGTAGCATCAAGTATGCTGCAGACGGAAAGGCTGCAAAGGTTCGATGACTGACCTGGCGGCAATCTGACCATGTTTGATAGTGCCTGGCGGGCAGATGGTGTGGACGATGTTTCTGTCTCATGCGGAAGTGATCCATTCGCGGACTGGTTTTCTCGACTATGAAGTACCAGCTGGTGCCACTTCCACCCGCGTCAGGCTTAAGGTTCCGAGACCATCCTCTGCTGCAGCAACAAGTGAGCCATCCAACCTACGTAGCCCGAGAGTTGAAGCAGTGCTACGGTATGCTGGTGCATTGAGTTCTATTTGTTTGTTTGTGTGTGTGTTCGAATCCCAACCAGGAGCTTCCCGGCGCATCTCATGCTGCACCTGCGCCGCTTCATGTATGACTGGAGCGCTGACCGGCGCGTCAAGCTCGACGATGCACTCACCTTCCCTTTGGAGGTGGATCTGGCGGAGTTTCTCAGTGATGATGCCGACGCGGATGAGGTAAGTCGTGCCAAAATTGCATCCTACCATCCAGAGCCTCAACATCACCTTCCCTCCCTGACTCATTCTTGCCCCTGTCCTGGCTCCCAATCAAGTTGATCTGCCATTCTCGACACATCAGGCTACGAGCGTTGTGAGCGAAAAGACAACACGGAGGTGTCCTCCAAGGGAGCATGCGTGGTGGTGCTAAGTTACTCCCCTGATTGGACAGAATGTGGTGTTGTGACTCTTATCGGGCCGTGTGTGGCTGAGGCGCGCGTGTGGTGGCGCTGGCATCCATCCCCACGGCAAGGCGCTCCTGCACACAAAATCAGAACTGGATCGTTTCAATGGATGACTACCCAGTTTCTTCCATGCATAACATCTCTGATTAAAAGTTGCTTGGACATACTGCTTGCTATTTGTGTATGCCTGGACATGATGCAATTCGCGTCCGCTGAGTCACATGTTGAGTTCTACTGCTTCAAAAGGTGACCCTGAAGATCTATGTACATTGCATCATGTAGTGTAGAATTCATGGAGACGCTTCTCACCAGCCATAGGAATCGTGTGCCAACATACTCACATCCACAAGACAAAGAATTTCGTGTTAAATGTGTCGAAGAACTTTCAGTCGCTGTTGCGATGAGGGATTTGCCTGTTTGTTCATTCAACTCCTAGGATGTTTTTTGAGGCCTCTAAGCTTGTTGGCCTGCAGCATCTCGGATGTGAACAACTCGCAAGGTATCATAAATGAAACGAAAGTTCAGACATGCAAGGTAATTTTTCCTCCGTGGTGTAGCATCGCCACGCTCCTTACCTGCCAGCAGCCTTATGCTTCTACTTACCATGACTGCTTTGGATCTTGGGCGCCAGGGGCCGGGCTCGGCGCACCGCTACATGCTGTACGCGATTCTCATCCACTCGGGCACCGCTAGTGGCGGGCACTATGTGGCGTACATCCAGGACCCAGATACCAAGGGCGCCTCGATAGCAAGCACCTCGGCGGGCACACCTGCTCCCTCGTCTGCATCAGCTTGGAATGTGGCGGAGGAGGCAGCTAGCAACCACGACAACATCGCGGTCAGGAGGGAGGAGGCAACTGGGGAGGGGGCCGGCGGGGAAGGGGGCTGGTTCTGCTTCAACGACGCACACGTGACTCCGCTGAGCGAGAGCGACTTGCGCGGCGTCATGGGCGTGGAGGCGCGCTCGCTCAGCCCGGAGGAGGCGGGCGACAGCACCAGGCAAGTGAACACGCAAGTGGTTGGGGGGTTCGTTGCTGGGTAGCGTGCGCACAGCCCTGTAGATTGTTGTTGCACAGACTTTGTTAAGGTACTGTTGAATTCGTCGCATTGGTACAAAACGTGTTTTGCGGCTGTGAACTTGTTGGCGAGGGGTCTTCTCCCAGAACACATGCGCGTGCATGTTGCTCCACA
>NHOP01001366.1:0-11074 GCA_018697155.1 Pyramimonas parkeae | reverse complement strand
CCGCAAGCCTCGGACGCCTTGTGTCAAGTGCTAGCCTGGAAAACTTCACGTATTCTCCTGCTTACAACTGATCCGCATCATGACTAGAGCGAGTGTTGAGCAACGGCTAGTACTTGGAGTCAACGATGAAGCCACAGTGGAGGAAGTGAAGAAGGTGAGTGATGAGAACATCAAACAACACCGTTCGGAGAAGACGGTGTTGGTGGAGGTATCGCAGTAGACCTCGGATATGAATCGAAAACATTTCCATATGATGCTAAATTTTGAGTCCGCGCTTGGCGCTGGTGAATCCCATTTTCCGTGTTTCGCGTTAAATTTTGCACCCGGTGGTCGTTTCCTCTAGCACAAGAGAGATTTCCGCCGTCTGAATGGTCTGCATTTCACCGGAGCAAGATAGGACCTCATTCAGTTCACGATATGCATAGACATATTTCATGATGATCCCTTTTGTACCCGCCTCGGGTTCTGGGTTTGACCTGTGGCCGGTGACCCCGGAGGGTGAGTTCACTGGTATGTTCGCGTCAAGTCACTTCAGGTCCATGTTGGGATTTCCAAGGTCTTCCGTTGTTGATTGATGGAAATTGGTAATGTGTATTTTATATGATTTTTGTGGGATGCTTGAGAATTTGTGGGTGTTGATAAACAAATCAGTCAGATGTGCCTGATCCCACCACTATTTCTTTACCGGGAAGTAAAAGTGTTACATTCCAAGCCCTACACATAATTTCGAAAACATGTTTGATATCCATGCTGGTCGCGGAGTATTTGTACCGCCGAAAGTTTATTTATTTTTTCATTCATTCGTTTTTGTCTTGTAGATATGAAATGATGTGCCAATGGCCACGAATTGCTTCCATCAAGGCTTGCCCAGATTTTGTAAATGTCGCTGAATCGTGAGACGACAGTTGCGTTTCAATATTGATTGTGTCAGGCGTATCGTGACATAGTGAGAACTGCGCATCCAGATAAAGGTGGTGCACCTGATAAGTGGGCCGAGTTACAGGCAGCGTATGCTGCTGTGCTTTATGACGCTGAGCACCCGGAGCCCTCAGTCAACACAAAGCAGAGTGCTTGTGATGGATTAGGCTGGGTTGTTGAAGGCGCATTCACTGGTTGCCAAGTGAAGATACTTTCTGAGACCGAGAGTACATTTAAGGTATGAGTGTGACCCCACTATCTTCGCATTGTGTGCTGAATGAAGGTGCACAAGCTTAATTGTCAAGCTGCTTTTCATCTGGCGGTATCGTATACGGCAACATGCTGTTGATATTTTTTCAATCACTTTCAAACCAGATGGCAAGCTCGGCGCTCACAGATGGGAAAGGACGCGCAAAGACGAAATACCAGCCTGCACGGATTGTGACGGAAAATTCGACCAGGTTTTGTACCTGCAACCCTCTCAATGAGGGTAGCAGACCGTCGCTGTACCAAATGATCTACCAGCACAGGTGTTGCTTTCACAACATGAAGTGAGCAAGGCCATGATATCACGTTTCCTAACCTATGACATGATACTGCACAGATAAAATAGACAAACAATTTTGTTTCGCTTCTGTCAAAGTGGTGGTAGAAATACCACCACTCCTTGCCCTACCAATATCTGATGGTTGAGCTCATTCATTTTGTCTCATCCAAATACAATGTGTGCAAATTGGGAACATGGATGTTTGTCGCAGTACACAGAGAAAGTTGCATGTTGTAGGCGCGACATCTTCAGCATTTGAACCATTGTCTTGGCTTTCCATGCATTGGGGTTGGATGTGTCAATAATTTGTGTATGCACTGCCGGGTTTCCAATACTTTTGTTCGGATCATGCCACGTAAGGAAACCTGGTTTTGGATTCTATGTTCCAGATATTTGATTCATTCAACATACTGTCTTCTGAAATAAGAGCCATGCTAACATATTGGATGACCTGAACAGCTGATGCAACCAATTGTCAAAAGCATTCCCCCATGACTCTTCAACCATAGGTCATGTTTCAGACATATGAGGCCTTTTTGGAAATCTGGTATGTGAACACGGCACCTGAAAGCGGCCGCGTGAAGCTTATCATCAATCAGCAACCACTTTGCGCACCAGGTGGAAGTGGTTAACATCAGCACGGACCCATCGCATCAGTCCCCTGCGATTCGCGTGGGCACATCACGGTGTGTGCATCCCTACTGTTGGGAATTGCGTTCTTGATTCACGCGAGTACATCCAACTTGATAACATGCCAATATAGAGCATCCAGTGCTCTATATGCTCAATGCTCACAGCCCTAATTGGTGAAGCTAGGGTTCTGCACACATTTTATTCGTTGCGTGATAGTGTTCTGGAGACTGTTCAGAACAATTTCGTACCAGCGATTTATGTGAAATTAGCCATGAATGGACGTCGTTCACTGAACACATGTCAAGCTCCAATCTTCAGCTTAGAGCATGTCGCATATGCAAGTGAAACACATGCCCTTGCGTGAGCAAATGCAGTTATTAAGCCTGCACTGTGCGCTCGTGACCCTCTGCCCAGGTTTGTCAAGAAGGAGTTTGTTCAGCTCGGGGAGGCTAGGCGCGCTGCAGCCAGGACTGCTAAGCAACCATTGGTTGTGGATGACATTCCAAGCGCGCCAGCACCTCGCGGGGGTTCTATGGTAGAATATGAGGTGCTCCTCTTCTTTGTCTGTGCATGTATTGCACCCCTTGACGGCTAGCAACAGAACCCATAGCTAAAGTTTTGGTCTGAGCGGTCAGAGATGTTCATTTGAGGACGCACTCAATCATAGGTACTGAGCAGGTGAACAAAGCAGTTTCAGTGCGAGGAGTCGGGCTTCCCACAACGCTTCCCACACAGCATGCTATGTGCAAGCAGATACTCGCTATGGTGCCGAGTTTCCGTACTTCAGGGATGCTGTGGCTTCAACAATTGCTTGGTTGAAGTGTGTTGCCGTCATACACACGTCTCTGGTTCTCTCCAACGCAGGATGCAAACTGGACCAACTAGGAACATCGGAGGCTACCTCAATGGGTCCGATGCACGGACTCGATGTAACTTCTTGGACAATTTGTGTGACAGATGTTGGGCGTCACTTTTTGAAATTTATTTTTGTTCTTTAGTGTTTTGGGACTCGCTTACAAGACTGTGGCTGATCCTCGGGCGCTGTCTTGTAGGTGGAGTTTTCCAAAGTGATGGTTCGAGGAGCCCCTAGGACTACGGCCACCCCGCTGAATGTTCTGTACAAGGGGGACAGAGTGCAAGCTGTCGAAGTGCGGGTGAGGGCAGATCGGAACCTTGTTACATCCTTGAAAGAATGGAGGAATGCATGGTCAATGGGTGCGCGCATGAGGATTAGGGGTGTGCCCTAGCTCTTGGTATATTGTTTGGGCACGTTGCTTTACCTGTATCATATTATGGCATCGATTGCTTGCTGTTATTTTACACGGATTCTTCTTGATGTGATGGTCATGAATGCGAACAAAGCGCCTCCTGTGGACGTTCGTACACGCATTAGAATTGTATTGCCAAAATTTGCGCGGACTCGCTACAATATGAAAGGATATGCTTATATCTTGATTTATTTCTTTTTAGAGTTGATGATTCTGATCAGGGTGCTATAAGTGCCACCCTCCAACCAGACTAGGGTTTGAATTATCTCCAGCCCAAGCTGCCCACGCTGGGGATTGACAAAAGGATGAGAAACTGTCAAACTGTGAAACTGTGAAACTGAGAAACTGTGAATCCAAAGGCAACCACACATTGTGGTTGGGTTTGTATCTATGCTTGATATTCACAGGATGGCTGGGTCAAGATTGGGGAGGGCAAGTGGCTATTGGTGGAGCATCCAACTCTCGGCATTCTGCTGGTACATTGACTGTTTCTGTAAGGGGGAGCATGTGTAGCATAATTTGTCAGACTTCACCCTCAACGCACGTGAGGCTGTTGGGTTTGGCATAGCACTTATGCTACTTCATCTGGCTTCAGTCCGCTCGGTATATCAATACAGCCGGGCAAATTTATGTAGCAATGCAATCTTGACCAAATGGTTGCTGATGTTTGCAGCTCGACGGTAGTATAGTTGTGTTGGCCTATGGATGGGACTTTTGGGCGTGGGGGTTATGTATCCATGAGTCTCCTTTTGCCACTCTGCATGCGGCAACTGGTAAGCTTACGTTTGCTTCCTTGAGATTTTTGCGAACTAAGCCAACCTGTCCGATGACACAGGCCAACGCACAAAGCACACGCCACCCGGACGGCATTCACAGTGATGATTCCTTGCTCTGCCAACCGTGCTAGCAGCAATAAGCGCTGGCTGCGTCTGCTTGGTTGAAAGACTGCGTTTGTTCTGCGTAAATGGTGGTTGCGCGCTGCAGAAGCGTATCGGAGCCAGCAGCACGGATCTGCAGGATGCCGAGCCATTTGAAGTGAAGGCCCCGCACATGGCCGGGGACTCTCAGAGAAACTGTGAGGCCGTGCCACCGAATGTGCCGGGAGCAGGTGGCGGTGTCCAAGACAGTGCCCAAGACAATGCAGCTGGCAAGGACGACAGCCACGAACTGGCTGTGGTTTTCATGCCCGGGAAGCTGCCCAATTTTTTCACCGGCTTCCACGACAAGTTTTTTCCTCCTTGTCCAGATGAGGTGAAGCCTAGTTTCTGTGCGTGCGAGTATTTTGCACCGCTGTTCTATACTGAGCAGCAATAAGGAATCATCAAGATATCTTGTGGTTTGAATGTCACGTTTGTTATTGTTGTTGTCAATTGTAATTACATTTTGTTTTCTGGAAGCGGACTGGATTCGTTCGTCAAGGATGACTCGCAAGACAACACGCGATTGTAGTGGTAGTTGCTCAATCCGCCAGGTGATTTACTTTGCCCAGCCAACGTGCCCGATCCTTCAACCCACCCTGTGTACCTGGCCGCTTCACACAGATTTACGGAATTTTTGTTTCTATTGCTCACTGCGCTGCATGAACAACATAGTGGTGTGCAGAATTGCCAAATCATGTGTGGATTCCGGAACGCCAACGGCTAGAAAATGGCGCCACCAAATTATGTCAAATGAGCTTACAATCCTGTTTGTCCTTGTACCCTACAGCATCTGCATACATTGTGCAGCTGTGTCTACATATTCGAAATCCCTTATCAATATTGAATGGAGCACTGAAACTCGGAATTTGGATCCACCGCGAGTTGGCGCTCTATGATTGCCATAATGTGAGCTTCATCATATGCAGACTTTGCAACTCACTTTTGCGGCTCCTTCAAAACTGGTCAGAAACACTTGTAGATTGTCTCACAGTGTGAACTCTATATCATTCGTGACGCGCAGGTCATGTCGGAGGCGCACTTGGGAATGCTGACTCAATCTGTTGAGAAAGTCCTTGAAAAGTTGAGGGAGAAGCATCGAGCTGTGAGTGCAGCGCTACGTGCACAATTCACGTTGCTTTGCTGCTGTAGTTTCTACAAAGTGGACAACTTGGTTTGGAATTCTATGGAAACTCTTGCCTTTTGTTTTGCTGATTGTACCAATGACAATTAGAAGATAAAATCGGCTGATAAGAAAGAATCTGATACATAGCAATTTTTTTGATTTGTTCACTGTTATGATTGGCAACAGTGCGCATGGATTCCTGCATCTCAAATTAAGTCTGAAAAACTCATGAGATGACGATTTCTCGCCTTCAGTTACCAGGCGCAGTTTGTGTTCAAAAGCGTGCCTGCTTAGACCGCGAATGGGTGTTACCCAGATGGAGATGAACAGCCAGATTGACGAGCTCTATGACTCGGATGACGAGAAAGGAAATGGCATCCCTAAGGTGCGCCACAACTTCCAGAGGCTTGTACTCCTTGGGTACCATAGGAACTTTCAATGCAGCTGTGTTCGCGCCGCGCCATCAAAGAAGTGCAAAGTTCAGTTTTCCAAATGCTATTTTGTATTCGGATACCTTATCGTGAAACGCAATCCTACAAAGGTGTCTGCTTGTGTATTGTTGCATGCACAGGTTCCATGGACAGGTATTGGAGACTTCCCATGGAACGAACCCATCAAGTTTCTTTTCATCAACGACTGGCTGGATAACCACATGCCTGTAAAGTATGCAGACACAGGTACATGGGCCTCTTGCGCTTCAAACACCGCGCTGCACATTGTCGCTGCAGGCGCTGCATGAATGTTCTGCACACACTCTGGGCATGCGTTGTTGGTGTGACTTAGCGTGGGGACGCTGTCATTTGATTGGACAGGAGCCCTGCACGAGTGGCGCTTCTCAGACAAGCAGCGGGCCTGGGAGCGATGCCGGCCGCTACAAGAGATGGTGCCTGACTACGACATGTGCTCCAAGGATGCACTGGACTACGCCAATATGGTGATGTTTGGCATGTTTCCAAATATATCGAAAAATTGTCAAGACCGCGCGAAATCTTGTGTTTGGTTTGGTTTGATTGTTGTGTTCTTAGAAACGTAGTTCTAGGTCCAGGGGCAGTTTGTCTCATTTAGGAATTTCCTGCATGAATAGGATTGCAAACTCCGATTAGTCTCTGGATTGAAGATTGCGCAATGTTGTTGGTTCAATTGTACAGCGCGCCTGGTTCGGTGCGTGTAAACGAACGTTGTAGGGCCAATCGCTGATAAGGTTGTGTCCTACCAAGTAGATTGCACGAGATCACGGCAGTTCACAAGTTGATTTTCTGAATTATGATCGGCGCTCTTGACGATACTCGTGGCATGCAGCGAACAGTTCTGTTTTTTTTTGTATTCGGCAGATGGCCAGCCTGATGTTTCACATCCAGTATCATGGGTGATGACACAAACCAAGCGGACAAACATCCCTTACTCAAATGCAACAAACGATGAAAGCGGCACCTGAACACACTCATGGATTCAACTTACATCGATTTTACGACGAACAGTATTTCCTGGAAGGTTGACTCTTGCGCCAGACCTGAGTCCATATACCCAGGAGGTCCCATTTTACTCGGCTTGGTTTGTTCAGCGGCGGCTCGATTCTCACAAGGTCTTGAGGTCTAGCTCCAGCATTGGATATTAAGAGATTTCTGCCTCACCCTATGACTTTTGGTGCCCATGCTGGCGGGCAGGGTACCCTCGGCTAGCGAGCGATCATCCCAGTTGCCAGCATGATAACCATGATATCTGGTGGAAGTTGCATGGCATATTTGAAGGCTGAGATTGGAGACTGGTGCAGGTGCTGGGCGTGCTCTCGAAAATCATGCGCGCCGACGCATATGGGAACATTGTGAGTCCATTTGCTTGTAGGGGGGCAATTGGAGACTTCGATTTCGAGTCCTTCTTGCCTCGTGCACGGGCGGGAGCTGTGGCTGACCACCCCGACAATTGCACTGTTGCGTGCGTTAGGCTGTGGGCTTGGAAGGGCTACCTTCTGCCCCACTTCATGGCCCCGGAGCACTTGTTGTGTGGACTTAGTGGCTACAAACTCCGCCTGATTCTGAACTTGTGAGTAGTGGAATGGTCCCTCTTGCCTTCAGTGCTGCGTCGTTTTGAACCCTAATGTGGCGGTTTATTTGCCTGTCGATCACCATTTGATGTGCGCAGTATTTTGTTCCCCGATGAAGAGAGCCAATCTACCTGCGACGTTGTCATAAGGGTGCATTTCATGAGGGTGCATCAGTTGAGCTTGAAAGTCTGTTTCTTGACACGAGTGAGCAATTTAATGACCATTCAAAAGGCTGAATGAATGGATCTATTGAGTTCCAGAGGTTGCCTAGCATGCGCCTCCACTACATAACTTGATGCTTGATTGTTCCTATGCTCAGCGTTATCTGCGATTGTGGAATTCATGATGCAGAATCAAGAGCAGACAGGAAGCCGGACCGAATGTCATTGAGGTGGTGCTAGGGTATGTTCCCAATGGGGATCCCAACCAACCGGAATTACGCATCAGGAACGATCTAGCGGACCCTCTAATGGGCTTCTCGGGCAAAGACGCAGTGGCTGCATTCTTACACGTGAGCGTGTATACACATTCACGGATATGATATGCTTGATCACATCCATATCTGTGACAGTCTTCACAACTTATTCTCCGTTTACATGTACGGGAGATGCTCCTCAACCAGAAACCCATGACCAGTGAGTCAATGCACCCTTGTTGATTTTATATTCGCAATGCCTTTTCTGTTTTTGACCAACCAATACTGAGCGGCATCGCGAATGAACGCAACAGCATGTGTGTCGCTGCAGGAGCTGTACTGGTTATGTGAGCCCCAAGGAAGCGGTAGAATGCATGGCTTCAATGTACCATCGTCCCTCGTGACCACCACAAAATGGTTTAGTGATGATAGCCCGCGAGGTGACTACGTCTGTGTTCAGCACTGCTCCATTTGCGAGGGCGAGCAACCTTTTTACAACATGCCCCTGGGTAAGCCTATCTGTGACAATGCCAAATTATGTAATGATATTCTGGCAGCATCAATATATATGGTATATGATGTTTATGATCGCACCCTTGCACAATGAATCTTGAAGGACTCTTTGTAACCTGACAGCTTGTTCTGGAGTAGAGCTTGCCCATGAACACATGGAAGGCTTTCTGGACATGAGCACGTTGATGACAGTGAACAGAGTAGCTCCTTCTCAAGTCTGTTTCAACAAGGTAATATTGCGAGCAAAGCTGAATCTGCCAACCTGAATGAGAAACCACTTTTCGAATAGGCATGTGTCATGCCGCAAGTGGTTTCTACTATTTGCTTGTTGCTTGGAAGTCACGAAAGTACAGTTGCTTGCTGAACAATTATGCACTGGATGTTATGTCTGAATGCAGGCTATCAGTCCGAAGAGTCTCCGGGGAAATGTGTTGGATACCTATGTGAGAATTGTGAATTCTTACGGCACAAGTTTTTCTTGGAGGACCTGGTTGCTGACAGGGTCTTGGAGTGCCGCCTTGGCGCCAAGCGTGACCGTGAGAAGTGGGCAGCTGTCAGGTGTGCAACTCACATGCACGCCCGAATGTTCTTTGCCATCCAATGGAAACTTGGCATCGCGCTTGCGGACCCAACCCCCGATTTGGCAAATCTCTTTCGATTCTTGCCAGACAGAGTTTCGCTGATATACTCAGCATGCACTCAATCTTGGTGTTCCAGGTTTCATGCATACCCAACCTTACCTTGTGCACCACAAACGGTATTACAACACATGCGACCTTGTTCTCGCAATCAATGTTTTGATGATTGATTCCATCAACTCTCAACAGAGCTTGAACTCAAACAACATGCTCATTAGCAACAGCTCGCAATGTGAATGCCAGTCTGATGGTTTGTGTTTGGACTGTGTTTATAGAAATGTTAGTTTTAGAAAACTCAAATGTGTGTTTTGCAGCGCAATTTATGAAGCTAACTTGGCAGCACAGAAGAGGCTAGAGGAGCAGATATCCCGGATGTTGAATCCAAAAATTGATGTTGAGAGGGCAGAAGCACAGGATATGGTGAGTGACAAGTCCGTTGTTTTGGCAAGATTCTGGTTTTATCTGAATCAACATGCACATGTATTGCTTTTGTACAATGACAGAAATGTAGAAGTCACTAGGGGCAACACCCAATCAAGAGAGTTGTTGGGAATTGTTGTGATTTTCCCGCAGATAATTGCAATGCTTGGCATACTTGCAAACACAGCCACAGGGCAAGCTCTATGTGATTAAGTGAATAGGTTGCAAATTGTAACTGTTCAGGTGGAAAAACTTCGAAGCATGGGGCGCATGGGAGATGCCAATGAATTGCAGCGCACACTTGATTCTGATGCAGACACTGACTCAGAGCCCGAAATGTGTGACGTGTATTGATGAGACCTTGCGATTCTGAATCAATTAAGGGAACAGTTCTCGAAGTATACAGTTGAATTAATGTCTTCGGAGAACGTTCAACCAGTGAATCACATATTGTGTTTGTATCACAAGGATATCCATGCGATAATATGTGCCAACTCTAAATGTTGGAAGATGAACCACTATATTAAATGGGTACTGATATGTAGCAGCAAGCTGAATGTCATGCTCATCATTCTTGAAAAATCACACATAACAGATGCACCGTTGGCATCACTCATGGTGTATCGGTGCAGATTCAGGGACAGTAGATTGATGTATGTTAATTTCACGGCTCCACAAACATGCTATGCATTGACAGACGATACAGGTTGTTCATTTTTTGTGTAATTACATGTCGTTCTCAGTACTCACATAAATGGGTGGAAGTGGTACAAAGATTGTGCATTACAACCGTGAGCTCAATTCAATTTCCACTCGTGACGCGGCTAATGCACACACAGGGGTATGACTGTACGAGAACCATTCGTATTGAAACACGCTACCACAGAATACAAACAAATGTAGAATCTTGTTTCTTTTCGAAATCGCGAAACCACCATCTCGATCATGTCAACAAATACCAAAGATTCGACTGTGCGCATGTTGAGCATGCACACAACATCCAGCGTTCATCATGAACATGTAATTTGCACAAACAATCATTGTCCATCCTTCCCAGATGACAGATGTTTGACAGACTTAAGCGCTAAAGTGAATTTGGCACAATACCCATCTTCTTCGCAAGAAGGTTTTTGTACTCCCTGATTGTGCCTTTCCATGGCTCCACCTTGCCCTGATCACAGACCCAAATTTGCTGTGCCACTTGATCTATCAACCGGAAGTCATGGCTGACTAGGACAAGTCCACCCTGCGAAGATGCACAATCGTGGTCCTCCTTCAGAGATACTCTAGTTTGATCGAATCACGCACAGAAGCAGCGACCTTCATGTGGATGGACAAAATCATAAATGAAATACGTTTGCACACAAGCCTTCAAGGCAAGAACATTTGTACTTGACAGCGTGCTTGATTCTCAAACCTCTTCACACTGAAAGGAAAAGTAACTCACAAAGCGCGCTCCGCGAATTCATTCATCAACCTTTGCCATTCCACACGAATCAAAACTACACGTTGCTCACCATGATGGGTTTCATACATCAAGAACAGAGGGACGTCTTGACTGCGCAGGAGAGTATGGCGTTAGCAACTTAAACCCAGCGCCACCAACCAAGATTCCAGAGCAAAACAACGGATCACACA
>NHOP01001365.1:0-11078 GCA_018697155.1 Pyramimonas parkeae | reverse complement strand
TCATATATATATGTGATGCTTCAATTGATACAAAAATGATCTCATATGTAGATCTTAGTTGCCAGGTGCGACGGAACTGCGTCAGCGAGTAATTGGTGTTTGGATACGCAGACTGGCAATGAGAAGCCTCGCACGGAATCATGACGGGACTTGCTTCCATGTATGACTTCCACTTGTTCAATTTTGAATATATGGAAGATGTGGGCAGCCACAGCGATTGCGACAACTACCTCCTGAAACGACAGGCTAGTTGAAAAGCGTGCATAGTCCACATCTTCTGCATGAAAACAAAACATACATAGATTGTTTGTGTCATGGGAGCCTTAGTGCTTCGTGTCTTGAGCATCTGCAGGCCCCGGCCTATTGTATAGGCATGAGCCCTTAAACCAAATCACAAGTTGCACAGAATATTCCGGGTCATATTGTTCACGGCTGGAGTTAGCCCCTTGAATGTAGGTCAATGGAAAGGGCCTCAGCCCACAATTCAAGTTGCCTGGGTCAGCAGAAGAGCCTAGCAATCTGTACAAGTGCAAGCATATCCCAAATTACTTGAATCATGATGCGATTTCATTTAATCATTGATGCATTTACATGAAACTGAGCAAACTCATTGCATCAGCGCGCACATACCAGGAATGAAATTCGTCTGCGCAAACGCCATCAGCACAATGCTCAGGTGCTCCGGGTTGAAGTTGTTGATGTGGTGGGTAACTTCCTGGCAGATGGCTAGGTTGGTTCGATGTCGCTCCGCCTCCGGCGCCCGCGTGGCAGCGCTCGCTCGCCGAGCAATGTCGTCTGCCGCCGCTGTGGAGGATCCTGCACCACACAACCTCCATCCGTTCATGGGTGACTGGGAGGAGCACAGTGTCAACAAACCGGGCCACCCGCCGGATACAAAGAGGCTGAAAAGGCGAAAAACTAGTCCATTCTCGGTAGCTAAATTCATCCCACCCATCACAGACCATGTAGGGTGGCCTTGCTAATTGGTATGGCGTCGGTTTGATCTAAGTTTTCTGGTGAACACATCTCAATCTCTTGAAGTATATCACTTCACAATAACGAGTTGTGCACATACGGGAACTTTTGGCTGCCTCGCCGCAATTCCAGGTATGCCCTGCCCGAGTTCAATTCCCGACATGCGTAGCGCTTGCCACGGCCAACGGTGATTCGAAGGCCACGCTGGCCGGCGGGTCACCAAAACAACAGTCTCCACTATAACTGGATGTTCATAAAGAATGAGTGACTAGGGCGAAATTTGCCCCTTGTAACTGTCGTCCACAACGGCCCTACCACTGAAATCCTGCCGATGCGTCTTTGGCGACGTGTTGACGGGCACAAGCTCATACAAATCGAAACGCACAGAACATACAGCACTTGAAAGACTGCTTCAGTAATCCTTTACATTGGATAAGGAATTATGTTCATTTCATTGGAAATGGACACACGCGTTTTAGAATCAATAGCTTGTACCCCAATATTTCAAGAGAACCCTCAAGAAGATTGCTGGCATCGCGCATAGAAAGATACTTCACCCACAGCTCTGAGGTGTGGCGCATGGTGTCGCAATTGCAATTAATGTGCACGAAGCGGACATCGCTGAAGATTGTCATGTATAAATACAGCATTGCAGACAAGAGCACTGGCAGAACTGGAGCAAAGTCTGGATCTTAGGAGTCTTCCATCTTTTACTTCTGTTGATCATCAGGTATACGCTATACATCAGATCGCGCAAGCGGCAACTTTACCCACACATCCTGTTCCTTGGCACAGGATGTTCGCAAAGTACATCTTGTAACTTACAACATATGCATAGGGACACATCCATCACTCAAAGAGTTGTTATCCGTATCAACACTGGCAATATGTTAAGGCAGGAGTTTTCGACAAAGAGAACCGCCAACCTGCGAATTGCGGCAGATCCAGGACCCGACGGAAACAAAAAACGAACTTTTACCGACCAATCTATACCATATAGATTGAACGCTGTTAAGTCACAGCTATATTCAGAACAAACCTCCAATGCCACTGCCAACATACATCTCCATCCCTCAAGCTTGTGCACAATTTCAATATGGGCTGGCAAACCCTACAAGCATCTCACCCCCTCCGCAGCAGCCACCCTCTGCAGACATCGCGAGCGCGCGAGGCATGCAAGCGGCTCCGATTACAAACGTCGTATGGTTCCCTCGTAGTGCCACGTGGCCTGCAAGGGGCCATCCACTGGCTGCCAAGAAAACACTGCTGTTTTAGAAATAAACAGGTCATAAACAACATCGAACACAAGGATTGGTGCAAAGGAATTATCACTCCCACATGCAGGCTGTCGAACTCACCTTCTGCTTGGAATCCGATTTCATTGCGAAATTTGCAAGGACGGACTTGTGCCGTAGCAAATATCACATTCTAGAGTTTGATTGATGCTCGTACAGTTCGAAATCTATGCAATGCAATAGGTGGCAACACAAGCATGCAAGCTCACATGTGTACACGAGTAAACCACTGTTCAATGACGTACAATTGAAATGTAAGTTGAGCATGCGTCATGATGGTAGATCAGTACAAACATATGCTGGACAGGCAGATTGGCACATATGCATGCATGCTAATGCAGTTAAGGTGCACAGCTCCAATTGCGTTATAATGTCCATAATTTCTGTCATTCCAATGTCAATTCTGCGCCCAAAATTTAGGAAAACTGAGCGGGCGAAGGTTTGACACAGCACAGAAAGTCATGCCAGGTATGCCAACAGTCAAACCTCAAACTCTCAAGCCTGAACATGCAACAAAGGAGCCTCGCACACTCAGCCTTCAAGGCACACATGAAGTCAATCGACAATATCACGCACAAACACGCTACAGCTACTACAAACCGAAAAGCAATATCCTTATGCATTCGCCAAATGTTGGACAATGCACACATGAAGAGCACGAACTCCAAAGTGAGATTCATTGTTCAGCTGTCTCCTATGCCTGCAACTGTTGCGGGCTTTGAAGTGTGGCATGGTGCAAGCATGCCTCGTGCATATGGGAAAGACCGGTATGTCCAGCAGACAGAAATACCATGGGATCCACCAATTCAAGAAACAACCAACTATCACTTTATGACTGAGAAACGAATGAAGCAGTCCAGTTTCGCTCTATCCTGGGGGTACTCCATGATCTGTTGCCGTCTCCAAAATCATTTGAGACGTGATCTTGGGACCCAGGTGAATCCTCATGAATTCACTCTGTAATCAATTGTAAATTGCCATCCATTTATCAGCACAGTAGATGTGCAGTGAGGTAGGGGCGGCGTTCCATTGCAACGCCTGCATTTTTTATGAGGACATACCAGCGTTGATGGCGCTTACGAAGCTTCTGGGTCTTTGGTGCAAGTCTATTGGGAGGTTGCATCCGTCATCGACAAGCGCGCGACTCAGCATCACCTGGGTAGCACTTCGCTGAACCCACACACGCACGGCCTGCTGCCACACTGTGCCGCGGAAAGCCTGCAATGCAAAATTGGTATGCTCACGTTTGATGCATACCGGTATTTCGAGATGTGCATAGAAGAAGAGCGGAGGGCTAGTCCATACGCAGAGTTGAGCCCATCAGCACCTAAAGAAGAATCGTTTGTGGTTGTTGACGAGAATGGACACATGATGAAGGCTTGTTGCATTGAATAGGAAGAGCCAAGTTGTGCTTCCCCTTCCTATACATGTTACGTATATGTATGAGCCGGAGCTGCTTCATTCTTGGCAATGACTGGAATTCGCTAAAGATAAATCTATTCTTCAAATGCAGGTACCACATAGAAGCCTAGGCCGACTCGAGTTGGGATAACACCATGCCGTGAAGAAACAGGGCAAACAATGGATAAGGCCATGCTTCATGTTGAATCATATGGCAAGAATTCGTACACTTAGCTGACATCAATCATGTTGTGCGGGTTGGTGTTAGGCAAATGCACGTAAACAATTTTGTTTTGCAACCAAAGGCCTGGTGTACACCCTTGTCACACTTGTTGGGGTCCCAACCGCCTACGTACGTGTGTGCATTCCTTACTTGCACAAAACTCAAGTATCATAAGTGTTGATTAGCATGCGCTGTTATGAAAATCCTAGAAATTTCCAGTGTATCATTTGATTTTTCGCGCAAAATTCCTCACACGCGCATCCCTATATTTATCTTGTTTACTGTGCTGTTTACTCCACGGCAACTTGTACCAGCATCGAGTGGAAGTGGCGTTTCAAATATGTGGTAACTGGGGAGCCTACACGATCATACTATTAAGCAGACTGCACTAGCAATGATATCATGTACACTCAATGATCCAAGGGACCATGCTGTGATGAGACTTGGAGCTCCTCGCGCTGTACCATATCCACTAGATATGATTACTGATGTCGATGCACTAGCAATTGGTCGGATTATAAATCTTCCTGCATGATCGGAAAAGTTATCTTCACATAATATCTATTGTTCCTTAAAGTTGCGCCCTGCACCATATGTCTCGTCATCTGGCTACACGCACACCAACTCCGCCGGACTACTTTCTCCTGATCGGCAGATTTGTCCCAATCAAATCCTGCGGACTACACTACGAGCTATTAAGGTGTTACTGTGCCCCGATTCGATTATACAGTACCTTGCTCATCATGATATCAACAGCAATGGGAGCTCGCGCACTGAACTGGGAGGGCAGACTTGGAAGCCAACAGTCCAGCCCGAACCTGTGCATGCCCTAGCCACCTCGGCTGTGCGGTGCATTATTGCGTTGGCTGAGCAATGGGAGATGCGGAGACCAATCCAATAAACTCGTTAGATCGAGGAACCGTCTGTCATACATCGAAAACCCGGTTTCTCATTCATGGCATTTGACGCTGGCAGGACCCGAGTTCGAACCCCGACATGGGCAGGGACTGCCTCGGCCGATGATATCAGAGGCTGTGCTGACAAGCGGGCTATCTTCGACCAGAGAGTGATACCAATCGCCTAAACAAGAAACATGACAGCGGATTGTTTCGAGCTAACACATTTCTCCAATCCGATCAGTGTTCCAGTGGGCAGTGTCCCCTAAGGGACTCGAACACATAATCGGAAGGTGGGATGAGTTCTGGCATACCACATAATTGCTCTGGACACCTCTGAACTTGCCTCTCGTTTAGCCGTGGACCATGTCTTGGTTTGTGTCCGGATGGATGGTCACGTTTGGGCTGGAGGTCCAGTGTTCGAGCCCCGACATGGGTAGGTACTCGGCTGACGATTTCACACTCAAACACGCCATGATGGCTGGCGCGTAATCTTCCATGAGTGATCACACCACCCGCCTAAAACACCACCGTCAATACTGGTGCCTTCAAAGTTGTTTTTTTTGTGCTGTGCGAAAAGCCTACTGCAGTTGGAGTTGAGTCGGCGCAATCAGATCGATCGAAGGGTGCAAGGAAGACAGGCCGATAGGAACCGATCCAAATGCAGTCGAGCTTCGAAATAATTGGCAGCCCACAGGGCGGCAGTTGATTTTGGTGTTTACCGCGCTCCACTTACAGAGCCCCACCTGTCGGTGCCGTCCGTCACAACGTCAAACGATAAACCGACGCACTTGCCTCACTCCTAGATTTTGTCACCCACGGCGTTCCATTGGCTGGATTCGACTAAGGGCGTCCAGGCCCTTGGGTTTCTCGTTGCGAGAGTTCAGGTGCACATTGCTGTCCAACGTGAAGGTACGTCAGATACCTTCATGGAATACGCTTCGCGAGTCGTAGAATACACTTCGCGAAGCCTTTTTGAGACTCGAGTCTCCTCGTCGAGCTCAACACGCTGATTATCACAAATGAGTTATGGGGACCGAGATCAGGTCACTATCCGATCGTTCCTTGTGCTGCTTATTGTTGCATCCGTCAAGCCACGCACGCTCGCCAGTTACAGCTGGAGCCCTGTTTGCTGACGATTACCACTTTTCTTTCAAGGCGAGAAACGCATCTCCGACTACCCATAGCGCGTTCTTTCCGAGCACATGTACTAACGTCACACTCAGCATCCAGCATGAAATCCTTGTAGCTGGTCAGGTGTCCGTTCTTTGTAATCGAGCCGTTTTAATTCAGGTTGAGTGTTGCCCTTAATGTCACAAAGTGATTATCTGATTCGAACTGGTCATCTCGAAGCTGTTTTAATCGCGCATTTCTCCAGAGTTGTCCTCAGTACAGTCTTTCTTGTTCATGCTGTAGTCGCGTGTTTGACTGCGAGAGCTGCAATGACGATTGCGGGTCGGGTTCTCGACAAGGACTCCCTGCTTTCATGCTTCAACTGCTCGCCTTCTTCCAATGGGATCAGGATTGTTGACCATTGCCTCATGTTCGTCTTCCGACGCGCGTCTTATCCGTGCATCCTTGGGAACGTCGTCCCACGATCGATTAGTTTTTCAATCATGCATTCAATGCTGTTCATGAATACTGGCGATATATGTATATATATTGAACAAGTGCAGACTTCGCGCCCAATAAGGACACTCATCACTGATGTATCATGATTCTACAGTGAATGCAACGTGAGGGATGTAACATAAGGGCATGATTCTGATGCTCTTGAATCTTTGAAGTGGCGTCTCGCTGTTAAGCCCAACGGGACACCTGGGCTGCTGTAGCATGCAACGAACCGCGAGACCCGGCGGCAACACTGTGCGCGCGCGCGCGCGTGTGTGTGTTGGGTATCCATGTGTCTTACAAGTATTGCTGCTAACACTGATGACTGTATCTAGCATCACAGGGTGAGTTGTGATGCGATCCATGAACAAATATGTTGAGTTTCACATGCTGCTAACACATTCAATATATCGATAAATGCACCCTTATGTGAATTGATTGCATTTAGAGGCATCAATGAATCTTGCCAGGAGGTTGGAGAAGAAAAAGGCAAAGCCAATGTCATCTACATGATCATGCCTCAAGGGCTGCATTGTAAATGTGGCATATGATTCGATCCGGGATGACGTTTCCGTGAGTATATCGCTTGCCGTGGTGGACCTTCGATTCAGGCTTACTATATTCGGATATACATGATTGCGAAAGCATTTGCATAATCTCTATGCACATACGACGAGAATGCGCAATCAGACGGGTTGACTGACCCGAAACTTATAGCGCATCTTCACGGAGGACACATGCATCAATTCATATGGACACTCCATCACATCCGCGTTGAATCAGACATGCGATGTCTGATTCAATGGAACACGCGCGCGCACGATCAATCCAAAAGAAGAAAACATCAGTCTCGACAGCATGTGCAGTGGCTATACTCGTGGCAAGCGAAGATGCACAGTCTCCATTGTCAAAATGTGGACCTTATCAAAGAAACCTGACGCATCTTTCAGACAATGAAAAAATGATGACACGTACACAGACAAGCAAGAACTAGCTTATGTGGATGTCTTGATCCATTTCTATTCTTAAAAACCCTTTCCAATGACATCATCGTCATGATTAACCAAAGCCAAACGTTGACACTTTGTTTTCACATCGTGCGCGACAACGACAAACACATTCAGAGTGTTGTCGAGGCTCGGCTTGTTAATTGAGTCCGCACACACATCAGGCATGGCATGCCAAACTCGTCTTAATACAGGGAAAATAGCATCAGTCCATGTGCTCATTAGAAAACACGCCTATGGAACATCAACCATACAAAACATGAAGATCTGGGATCATGACTTACAATCCGTTATGTGTTTCTTGATCACACACAAAAACAGATCATATACGTATGAAACGAATGCGATGTACTGTGAGCTGTGATCAAGTTGCATCATCATGCGAGTGCTTACTATATGTACAAGAGCTGGAACGCACACAGTTCTTACACTGTTGCCAAAACAGCACCTTGCGGTCCACAGAGGCTTCCGCATGCAGCGGAATCAGGGAGAAATAATGCGAGGCTGCAACCATTTTCACATCTTCCATGGATACTGTAGGATAGTGGGTTTCCAGGTATCGTGAGAAACAACTCTTCAGCTCAAGTAAAATTTCTTCATCATCAGAGAGCACTGGCTGGTCAAGAAGAAAGTAGTCGTATCCGCACAGAGACTGGTACACTTTCGCCAAGTCGTACACTGCATCTCCAACTAGTGTGAGTTTGCTGCCTAGGCAACCGCGCATGTCAAGGAACACAATGGTGTTGTCACCTTTCAAGAGCACGTTGCTGAAAACTGTGTCACCATGCAGCGCTTTGGTGAACAACCCGCGCTGCGAATGCTCGTAGTCTCTGAGAAAATCTAGGATGCTGTGAATCACACGCAGTACAGAAAACACATCGCAATCAAGTTTTACACCCATCAACAGATATGACACCCTGGATTGAGATATAAAAAGTAGTATGAGCACTTGAAAAGGAGTTGAAGATGTCTTGCTTTGATTTCGATTACGGTATCTTGAGTGATTGGGGAATTGAGTACATTACGATTTTCAGTATCAACACAAAAGCAGACCGTGACAGTTTGTCATGAGTTACTGTGATTCATACACTCTGTGTACTCGTTTCTCTTGATCAAGCCACGCTGTGGGGTCAAAGTAGCCATGATGCATAACATGCATAAGTGGCAACGTACATCTTTGGAATTCGGTCATCTTCCGCGCTCAATAGATCTTTATAAACATCTTCGAATTGTTGGTAGCGTGTTTCCACCTTCTTGGCGTAATTCTCGTATATGGAAATGCAATCAAGCTCATGGTTTGCATCTACACTGGTAGCTCCCTGCAATCAAAGTTTGGCAATCACAATATCAGATCAAACCAAAATCCGTTTGAATGGTTAGGTATTGGTGAAGCACCCACGATAAACTTTGATGTTCATTTTCTGTATGCGACACCGGTACCAGGTAGCTAGCCCTACAAGGATTTTTATCAAATCGTATCAGGATTTGTCAACAGTCCGACTAAGGTAGTTACACGCGTGCCAAGTCCTCAATACATACTGCCTGAGCTAGTTGCATGTTTCTTGTAAACAGACACCCATTGGCCTGTGGATTCGGCACCCAAAACGTCTTGCTCATCAACACATATTCACACAAATAGACACGCCATGTTGCTTTGAAGGTCCAGCGTTTCCCAATAGCTGGTGAAGCACGGTTCTCTCCCCACCCCTTGACTACAGTCGCACGCTCTCCCATGCGCCCAACAAGCACAACCTCCACAGCATGCCCAACTTCATATTTGGTCTTGCGGTGCACACCTCGGATGAATGGAGGCGGCGCAGTGCATCCATCAGCAGAGTGAGCCGGTATGGCGTGATGCACCTGTTCACAAACATGTGGGTGAAGGTGATGGCCGGCACCCGCTCCAGCGTCAAAGTGCTCGGCTCCCCAACGTGCGCCGAGAGCAGCCTCGGGAAGAGGTCTGCAACGTCCGCAGGCAAGTTGCGGTAGAAGAAGATCTCTCCCTCCAGCACGCAGCGCGGGCCAGTCTTGATGACTGTGTCGTTCTGCACGCGCACCTGGTTGAACTGGCGCGCCGCCACCATGGAGGGGTCCGTCTCACCCTGCCCCGCCAACACTAGTCGCAACCGCGCGCCATCCACCAACCTTTAATCCTTTGACACCTTCCAACGTTGCATAATCATTGTTGAGCGACTGGATATCATGGTGCTTGATTATCGGAAAGCTACGATCACTCAATTTCCAAAGAGGACCCGCCACCCAGCATGGTCGATAGAAGATTCAGTGACGGAGGCAGCACTTCTTCTGGACTTACTCTGGACTTGAACTCAGGGAACCGGCAAAACAAGCCCACACCCAGCCATCTAACATAATTTCTTGAAGATACCATCAGCATGTACCGAAATTTCCCAACAATAACCCTACTGTTCACACAACACGGACAACCTATCGGAATAGATTTGTATCACATGATGCACAAAGCACGAGCAGGACAGCGACAACAGCGGCGCGCAGGTGCGATGTTCCCTGCAAACGCTTTATGTAACCTGTATTTGCGAATCATGAAACAAAAAATCACGGTCGTTCCAGAACAACGCTATTTCGAAGGGTATACGCTAGCTGCATCAAGCGTTTTTGGTTACTGTGCGTGCACTTGAACATGGTCACTACCTGGATGGCTGAGGAGTCGTGCGAGCCAAATGCTCAATCCATGATCTGAAAATCCGTTGATTAAGTTCAAACACAAGCGTTGCAACGCAGAACCTGGAATTCAAAGGAAAGCATCAGATAACCCCTTTCGAAATGATCGCTTAACTTTTGCACATTCAAGTGGCAGTGAATGATCCATTTGACCCTAGACTTAGGCCTCGCAGTGCACAATCGGCGAATTATGTACCCTGTGTTTCTTATGCACGTTATGCGGATGATATACCTCTTGGCAACAATAAGCGGCGTGAGAGGGTGATGGATCATTCTGGCATAGCTGAACGCAATAATCTCTACTTGTACAGCGCATTTGAACGGGTCGATCGTCTGGACTACTTAATTCACCTGCCTACAAACCACTATCTTGACTCACCTCTAAAGGATCGGGCCAGCCGATGTCGCGCCGCAAAGTGGGGGACAACGCGTTGTAAGCACGTTCATCTATGATCACGTCTGCCTTAGGCTTGCCAAAGTATATTTCGTCAAAGGGAATCTGACACTTGTGCAAAGTCTCGAAGGTCAAGCGCTCGATGGAGGGGCCCCAGTCATCCCGTAGGTTTTTGCGCTCGGAGTTGATGATGATAATGTGGTTCGCCTCCTTCAGCTCCCGCACCTGGAAAGTCAGACGTTCCTTGCACAGGCCTCAACGTTTGGCACATAATGTGGGACGTCGCTGCAGTCAAACCAAGATCCAACCTTCACGGAAGATTGCTCAGCGCGACCACACCCAGATTCTTCCCGTTGCCGAGGTGCGTACTCTACATCGTGAACGAGGTGGAGTAAGGCTTGAGCGTACAAGGTCAAGGGTTGTAGCGATTCACACTCAGGCAACCGATAGTTGGTCTTGGTTGATTGGCTTGATTGCAAACAAAAATACATATATGGGGACATGACCCTTACCACAAGGGCGGGGAGCCATGTCAACATACTCGCGCGCTAATTTTTATCGTTGCACAAGGTCACC
>NHOP01001364.1:0-11079 GCA_018697155.1 Pyramimonas parkeae | reverse complement strand
AAACAGAGTATGGTCTTGCAGGGTGGAACATATTTTCTGTTTTGCTTGCTCCCAGTCTGGTGAGAAATTTCGAATCTGGGCAAGTTCCGGACGAAAAGGCACCTTCTTGGGACTTAACATGCGCTCACACGCATCCTCCGCCATCAACCTCAACTGCCAAGCCACTCAAACACATATGAATGATCATTGGGACCCAAACATGCATGTTTCTTGGCAATTTTGATGATCTTGTGGGACATTGAGCGAATACTGCCCAACTGGATAGTTAAAGAGGTGCACTTTGATGGATTTTTGCTCGTAGACCGATGTTTCTGATAGAACAATTTCTTTCAGAATTTTGCAAAGTTACAGACATTACTGTAACGAGCCTGCGATGGTTGTAATGTATGTCAGATGTGGGAGCAAACTTTGAATACTGATGCCAAGTGGTCTGTTCGATGCAGCTATCATGCTAGATCAGTCAATGAAGAAGAGTCGGTCATGCATGGTGCAGGCAGGTGTGTACTCAGTATGCTACCTTAAATGCATGTGTATATTCTTAGAATAGTCCTGGAAGAGTGTTCAAGTATAGCCGACTCATAGAACATGAACTTCATTTTGTCAGAATACTCAAGCTTTGCGACTGGAACTACAGATATCTGTATACAGGGAATATTGTGCGCACCATTTGCATGCCGCACAGCTGGCTGACATTGTTGAGAGCCTTTACCTGCTCAAACTTGCACACCATCTGCAGACACTCGCGAGTTCCATCCTCACATCAATAATTTCTTAGACATGTAATCATTGCATAATGGCAGTTTAATGATAACAGGATGATCTGTGCAAATATCTTGGTATGCTACCTTGCATCTCAAGCACAATAATCCCTTGGCCTCTTCACTACTGCTTTCGACCACATTCTCGCCTTGACACCTTTTCTGGGTTGCAAAGCTAATGTGAGGTCGGGCCAGGGCTTCATGGGTCTAGTCATCAAGACACCTGATGTTGGAAGAAATGAATGATGCTAGTATTCAGCATGGCTTTGCAATGTCAATGAGGCCGGATCATTCTTAGAAATATGTTCCTGAGCTATTCACGGAAGCTGCCAACAATGCACAAGTCTTCCAAGTGTATTCAACCAGAGCAGCCATTCATTTCACAGCAAGATTGTTCAATTGTTCGCTGATTTACCACAATGTTGAGACTAGCCGTGAGGGTGATTGTTGATGGATGTTCCACGTGGTTGTTGCCAGCCGAATCGAAGAAGGCTTGATGACCCACCATGTCACCTGAAAACAGTCGTTTTGCAGACGAGAACAATGTATGTTTCCAGCATCCAGGACATCATTGCTCTTGCTGTATTTCTCTTTAGTATGTAGATATATGCGTTTCAATTTCACAGAGTCAGGATGTACTACATCAAAAAGGGCTGGAGCTAGTGCCATGTCAATGCGTGGTGAGTGTAAGACCCAGTGTTACACATGCTGTAGGAATTTACAGCATGTGCACAAATGCTTGTAGGGCTCCACTAGGTGGGTATTCCATATGAATTAGTGTTGCACACTTTTTCAATGAAAATGTTGAAGTCCTTGTAGCAGCAACATGAATCATTCAGAACATGCGGATTACATTTCGACGGTGTTTTCGATGAACCGGGAGACTACAACGTCCCAACCTTCAACTCAACTGCAGTATACACTGCATGCAACAAACTCTGTCTCCTCTATATCCTTCTCCTGTTTCATTCAATCTGTGCAGACTTAGCAAGGACTCGTCAGGAGTAGGTCTTTATGAATTTCATGAGTGTGCGAGTCAATATACACCATCGCGCATGCAACGCCTGGTTGGATATGTGAAATGCGAAGTCGCTAGTGCCAGTACGCACCTTCGCAAATTATGTCAAGCACCTCCCGAGGGCCACTTAATCTTGTCTTACTGATCTCCCCTTTTCCGCAAAGCAGAATGATGAAGCTGTTGGCTAGGGACCCCTGGGTGATCGGTGTCTCACCAGCATTGTACCGCTGCACTGAAAAGCAGTCGTAAAGCGTGCTGAAATCCTCCATTGAGAATCCACGGAATCGATCCAGCACATTCTGCAAAACAATCCAGAATACAATCAATTCCTCATTGTCCATAAGCACTGCCACATTCTGGAACGGCAAACAAAGATACTCCTGGAATCTAGCATGTATTGTTGCACAAAATCATGTCCTCGGTATGATGATCCATAACATTTCATGGTATGGACATATACTTTCACAATAATTTCATTGTGCTGCAACCTTCTGGAAAAGCTAACCTAGACTATACTCTAGCTATCCAGTGGATAGCATTGGATAGATTTTTGATGAATAATGCTTAGGTTGATATGGGTGCACACCTTCAGGTCGTGCAAATACACAATGCCCACATTGCGGGGGACCTGCTCGCCTTCTATCTGTGACGGTGTTGATGGAAAAGTTGCCAATCGCTGTCCGGCTGCAACTGATTTTATGGACATTTCTTGAACACTCCCAGTGGTTGGTCTTCACAATGGGCAACAATATGCCTGAAACATGTACGCAGCGTGCATTTGGGGCTAGTTAAGGAGAGAGTAGAGTATCTTGTCATGGATAGATAACACATTCATGTAGTTGCACACATCGTCACTTCAGGTATCAAATCACCCAGCATGGCTAGTGATAGAGTGTATAAAGTTGCTGCATAATTCCAAAGTGACTAGATCATTGGTTTTGGGTCCGATTGGAAGGATGGTGGTATTCACAACCAGCAGTCAGCAGGGCCCAGATGCGTTCGTGTCAATTCAAAGCCAATGGATATCTCCTTGCATGCAATTCCACCAACGCAACATGGGGATCCGTCTCAATTGCCCAGGTACATGCGAGAAGAAGAAACACATGATAAATGAATGACTTGTGCTCTAATACGATTTCGGTGCCTATTTCTCCTGGTGCTTATGTTTGATGTACGCAGGTCTGCCAAAACCCAAAAGCAAACTTCTTCTCGACGACAGCATGCAGACCATGGCTGCGCGTCGACATGCCGAGAAGAGCTGAATGAAGCTCGCAACACGCTGCTGGTGCGTTTCACAGGAGCTGAGCAAATGCGGATACAGGAGATAAATATGAAACGTACCTGTCGGGATATGACGACGACTGCTCTCATGCTCTCTGTGACTGACACGGTGCGAAAGATTCAGAGGTTGTGGCACACCCACTTGCCCACGTTCGGCAGTGCGTGCACGTGACTCTCTGTTGTCTTGATAGGTGGTTTCTAGTCTTGTCGCTAAACGACTACTTTTACAGTTGGTACGATATCGCAAGTTTCCGAATATCGGTCGATATTCATGGCTGGAATGTTGTTCATATCAACGGGACAAATTTCTGTGCTTCTTCGGACAGTAGAACAGAAACAACATTCGACCACCAGTTTTCAATGTTGGTTGTTTAGGCGGTTGGTATGATCACTCGCGAATCGAGCACAAATAACATTGACTTCATTCACCATTTCCATCACAAGTCATTTCTACAGGCGAACGTTTCTGTTATGCATTGTAATGAATAACGAAAATGTTTGCTCAATCGTCTTTCGCGAGAAGATATAAATCCTCGATGGCATTGTGTCGTGGAGACACATCGACCATTTCGCATATACGGAAACGCGGGCAATGTACTCACGGCAAAATTGGTTAGTGCTTCGTTCACAGTTCAGGTGTCTGCGCATCGTTGAGTATTCTTCGCGTGTCTGTTTGAAGAAAATTGCTCTTACAATGTTCTTGAAAATGCGAACCTTCCGTATGGGTGACGTCAATGAATTTTCATACGGCGATTTGGCAATCATGGAGATCTCGCGCGCGTCCAATCGACTGTCAGTGCTTGAAGCCTTTACACGTCACGGTCAATGTACGGTGCACGAGAGGCGGTCGATTTGCAAGTCATCAACGAACTTTGGGTTTCAGCGCTTCCGGCGAGTGACATGAACCGTCGTGGTCACATGGTGGAACAACTCTCTGGTTGTTCGTGTTCGAAATGCTCTGCACCACGCAGGAAAAGAACTCGTGTTCTCAAGGCCGAGGAAGCCTGGTTAGTCAATATACCAAGTGCTTACGTGCTGGACAAACATGAGAATCAAAAGGTCTCGGAACTACATGCCTCAACCCCAAGGGTACGGCATCAGCCACGGTTCTGGTACCGTTGTAACAACTGTCCGGTTGATCGGGTTTTTTTTTCTGAACCACGCAGCAATTGAGCTCACCTTTCGGGTCCGAGGAAAGATGGCTGTCCAATGAAGCAAACCGATGAGCTTACGGACAGCCCTATTCCGAGATAGTCCAGTACATGTCGGTAGTACAATCCTCACTCCTCAGGGGTAGGACCTCAGCCATTGTTCTAATACCAACGCAACAACTTGTTGGTTCTTCGGATTTATGCAGCACCCAGGATTCAAACCCGTACCTTCTTGGGCCCGAGGTAAGGAGTAACAACTCACCAATCGGCTGTTCACGTGCACAATCAACACAAGCTGACACGGCGCATAAAAAACGATAATGATGAAATGACACTGAAGCAATTCGATTGATCAGTGCACGAAAATCACCACATGATCATTTTGAGTTAATTGTTGATGCCATGCCGGATGGCCCTCGCTAGAAACATGGATATCCGATTGCAAAGCTGCATGATCAGGAGTGCCCAAACACGCGGCACGTCTATGAAACACCAGAACATGTACCAGTGACCTGTAAACAGTGCTACGAGCGTACAAATAGTGCTCGACGGGGTGAACCAGTGTCTCGCTACCTTTTCTCGAATGCGATATGTTGTGCGAATGATTGTTCGTGAGTACGGCCTCTGCAGGATGCATGCATGATGACAGGCACGATTATTGCTTGCGTTGGGCCAAGTACACCAGTGCACATCCCGCTACCCAACCCGAACCGTACATATGGAGATGTGTGTGTGGATTACTCTAGAATCTTCATCGTATCTATGCATCGACTTGTCACATGTCCTTAGTCATGCGGTGGATTGAATCCTCTATTTTCATCATTCGGCAGCCGTTCTTGTCCTTTCCTCGACATGTCTTTCCGGTTGTTAAATTTCGAGAAACAGTGTCTTCCTCCGGAACTCGGTCCCGTTATGTCTGGGAGTACTTCTGGGCTATGCGGCCGCGGATGTCCACGGCATTAAAAACGGACGGCATGCATTCAATGTAACAGTCAACCATAAGTACGCTCTCTGAAACCCGACCCTAATGTTTTGACGATAAACCCTGACCCCTAACCCCGAACTTAAGATCCCTATACCCAATAACTTAAATCTTCAGCATCGCAGTGCCGACACATCATGAAATGGTATTAGGTACTAATGAACTGTTGAGTTATTTAGGTCAATTTATCAGCTGTCAAGACGACGAAAAACGTGATGCTGGATCTGCCTTCGGCCATGGAGACTAGGATGATCGAAAAATTAGCCATTACATACGGGATTGACGAAATCATTTTGCACCACGTATCCTTATCCCACCATGCTCATTCTGCAAGCATGTAATACCAGAGACCATCGCGACTTTTCGCATTCTGCTGCCTTTGGAATCATATTTCCGCAATCTCGAGCCCCCTGCCCTGGTATGATTAGATGTGTGCATCTTCGCCTTCAACTTTCACTGCGCCTGGCGTTTGTGCAGTCTCGTACGGTATCCGTATCCATGCTGCTGCTATCATGTGTTGAGCCTCCATAGCTGAAAATACCGCTCCGGTGGCTACCTGCTGCCCTAAGCATGGTACTCCTCTGCATCTATTTGGTGAGCTGGGACTGTATACCAACACACCACCAACTTCCCCCAGCACCACTTAAAGGAGGACATACGCAAAGATGCTGATCCTCCCCTGCTGTGCCTTTCTGGATCAGAAGATCATGTAGTAGACCAGGAAATGATCTTCCATCTTGTTCACGCTCAAATGTGCTGCTTGGTGCTGGTTTTGACTGCACTAACCCATAGTTGCACTGTGTAAAGTTCTTGATTGGGGGGCTACAACACCCGAAGTACAACATCACTGAATCCCTGAGGTGAAGAAAGTAGCGATGTGGGTTGACAATACTGAAATTTTTGCCACAGTCATCAACTTCCTGGAAGCCGATCTCACAGGTTTGTCTTTGAGTGGTGTACAAGTGCAACATGAGGTAAGTATACTCTCTTGAGAATGGATGAAACTCGCACACAATGAATTGCCAATTAATGTTATGGCATCTGACATGCCAGCTGCAAGTAACCAGTACAGATCCATCATGGATGGCTTGCGCCATACACACACATTCTCAAGGTTCTCAAAATTTGAGTGCTTGCATATGGCCATTTGAATGTTGCTTTCAGCAAAGTCTTTCCACCGCAGCCTTTGTGGAACATACATGACTATTTGCTAGGTTTGTTCAAGGAACATGTGCTCCAGGTGTCAAGTCATTGCTAGCTTTTGAAGGGTGTAAGTGATACTAGGTAAGGAAACGAATTCTGAGAGAGTGAACAAAGCGCTTTGAGGTCACACAACTTATTCATGGATGGCTTTAGCGTATTTCAACAGCAAACACACAAGTGCTTGTGTGCTGTATGCTGCAAGAACAATATGCTGCATGTGGGGACTTGTATACAATAGTGTTGAACATCCCGTATCAGTGGAAGGTGAGTGGACTCCCACAACCTCTAATGCCCAAGCTGGGCAGAAGGTGGATGATATGAACAAGTGGCATATTGGTTCACTACGGGCCATTCATAGTGACTGTAATTTGAGTCTTATCCTACTACTGAACACATTGAATTTTCCCAGAATTGGTACTGTCTTCAACCACTTATCTGCGCATTAGTGTTCAAATATCATCTTGATATATATCATATATATACTAGCAACGAATGTTACTGTTAGTGTTACGCTTACAACTGTAACTGTTCCCAACAGCTGTCCCTTAGTACAACCAGTATTTACTAGCTTGCCCTTGAACGATGAATTCCCTGATCATACTGTAAATTTGGTAGATGTGCGTAGAATCTTGTTGATTTACAAGGTATTCATCTGAACATTGCACCTTGGTAGCCTATGCAGATAGTGAAGATTCTACCATCTTCATAATACCTACACGAAAATTCCAAGAAACCAGTGCAAGCTTTAACTGTGCTCGCATACCATGTCGTGCGTGCGAGTTGGTAAGACTTGGACAGAGTAGGCGCTGTGGTTGAGCCCGGAATGCACACACATCCCAGACATCTGCAGACAATATGTTGGAGCGCACAACAGCCGGCTGGTCATCTTCGATCACACTGCGTGTACCAATTGTCCAAACAAGCACCATGATACCTAGAGATTCGAAAATCGAAACAGAATTCATCAACAATAGCTTGTGGCTAGTGGTTAGTGCCAGTAGGTGGCGCCAGTGGCTGGTGGCTAGTAGCCATTTATGAGGATTTGGACAAATCATCCGCAACCGTTTTTCAATTCATTAGGACAGCTGTTCGATTGTCATCTTCCATCAGCCAGTTTATCGATCCCGCAAAAGAGCACCAAGATGTCTGACCATGTAATCATGGTTCTAGCATCTATCAGATACACCAACTTTTCGATGTGGTAGATGAGTGAGAGCAATTTACAAACATCTTTTCTCATACACAAAGACTTACACGCAATGCACAAGAAGGCTCTTCTGAACTCTTTAGAATCAAGTAAAGGGTATCCTCAGCCCTAGGAACACTTCCGATGATATAGGTGTATCCTCTTGGTGACATGTGCGCATGGGCTTTGCTTCCTGATGACGTAATCGCAAGTGCGCGTGCAGCACTACCCATTGCACCTGTGCACTGTTTGCTAGCTCAAAAAGTCTCTCGGTTTGTTCTCCTTTCCGGCGGAAGTGCCCGCATTTCACGGATCCTGGCATGACAAACCGTCATTCAAATATTCAAGTCAGCATGGCACTCATGTTAAACGCAAACGTGCGGTATGCTCAAGCCTGAAGCATGAGTGCAGATCAAGCGTTTAACATTTTCAACAAACGTACTCCCTGGGTTTTCTAATAATCAACAGTGTGCGCATTTCATAATTCAACGGGCTCATCTTTCATAACATCACCACCATAATCTGTACACAATCCATAAACAGATATACATGTATGCGGACAATATTCATTCATATGTCGCACTCTGTTCTAAATGATTTCCAGGAAATCAAAACACACAAGGTGACACCATCAATCAATTGATTTTTTGCAGTCCATGTGCACATGTGCACGAGCCTCGCAGGCAAACAGTTGCGAGGTCATCAGGAGGATTGCATGACTGTTGGTTTGAGATATGGGAACATACGAGCATCTTCACCCAACAGAAGTGGAAATCTGTATTGCTGTATTCTGTCAACAATCGGTAACGGCAGGGCGATTCCTCTCGTTATTGTATGGGCCATAGAAGGGTATGGAATGGACTTTTATTTGTTCTGAGACACGGAAAGTAACACTTGAGGCGGATTGCATTGTGCGATTAAGTTCCATATTGTTGCGAACCATCCTGAGCACAGCGACCAACCATCTGCATTGAGATTCCTACGGGGGGTATAATGTTTTGAAAAAGCAAGGCCGGGTTCCCTAGAACCTTGTGTTGGTTTAATCTTAGTACTGCTTTCTGCCAGTGTTTACTACCATTTGTTGCACGAAACAGTCCATTCCTATCGGTTGCATCTGAAATTTTAGTGATGATGTTGAGACTCTGAATACTGCATTACTTCATCCTAACTTCAAAAGCATGCACACGTGATACCATACCTCGCATATCAATACAAAAATTATTTGTGGCATGACTTTGAGTTGGGTGTGCTTGCGGCAAGTTTATTTCTCTAGTAGGCGTTGTGTGTTGTAAAATTCTACCTGTAACCCGTTACTTCTGTCTCAGGACCCTAACAATATACTTGTTCGGGGCGAGGCTGAATCAGCTGCACCCAGAAAACCCCAGCATTGTATCCGCATACCAAGGCTCACGTAGCATGCTTCTTCTCTAAGTAGGTGGGGATCATGCCCCATAATGTACAGATGCATTTGAATCAAGGACACAATTTCACATCTTGTTTACAGAAACATGCATTTTTTCATTGTTCATGATAGTTCCAGAGTGCGTTGTAAAGCTCTTCAAGTAGAGTTAAGTGAGAAATTATTCGCATCAACGGCACCAATGATGTCAACAGCAGGGATACATTGGTAGCGCCTACACAGCTGTGGAATTCGGGCAGGCCTTACCCGTACCCCATCAATGGGACATCCGCCTATCTGTTCCGCTATTAGAATATATCAAGGCCACAAGCAAGGATCATGTATGCAGAATCGCTGAGAAAGGAATTGCATCGATGTTTTCTTTGAAAACAAAGTTGTGTTTGGTCTCAGGACGTGTAGATTATTGCCATTGTGTGTTTGTGGCGAAAGAGGTACAGGAAATGATTTTCGCACATACGCCGCAAATTTCGAGTTAACGGATCCAGAGAATCACGATCCGGCATCGACAATGGATGAGCGTGCCAGCCTCATTGAAGTGTGTCTTAGCTGTCCTCAACAGCAAATGGACTTTTGTCAGAAATTTCATTCTGTACCTTGGGGCTCTGCAATAATCGATTCTCAGATATCACCTGCTTTTGCTGGCACACCTGCTGCATCTGGTGTGACTGTATTCAGTAGAACAGAGATATAATGCATATGGGATTCCATGCTCGTGATATCTTGGCACATGGATTGGGAATCGCTTGCACAAGTTTGCTTGTAAGGAAGGATGTTGCAGCAGCTAAGTGTGGAGGTCAACTTGGCATCGTACTTTGAGAAATGCTCATATTGGTCAATACTCCGGTAAATAGAGACTTTTTTTCGCAGAAAGAGGAGTTGCTTCAATGAGATCCATCAGGTAATACGGCGTATGAAGCATTGCCCATTCGACAAGTAATGTCCTGTCAGGCTCAACCCAAAAGCGTTCAGATGTCAAACTTTAGCATAAACCGACTATTCCACTTGAAAGGAAAATTCACACCACCAACCAAGGTAGCGCTTTCACCTTGATCTGCGCATCCTTCTCAGCAAGCACAGCTTTCATCTCTTGGTGTTTGTGTTTCCACGTTCCAAGCTCAACATCCGATTCTTGGATCTGCATGGTTTTTGCACGGGTATCTCGGCGAGCCTGCAGCTCCAGGTCGCGCTGCTTATCCGATGCAGTCCGGAGATGTTGTAATCATGCAATACATCAACATCCTTCCCACATTACTTTTGAGTGTTGTGATTTAGAAGGCACAATCAAAGACGGATAAATGTTTGTGGTGAAATATGCTCCAGAGCTACATGCTTAAATACACACAATATTCTATGACATGCAAGGGAATGACAATGGCTAAGGGGAGGGAGAACGTCTGCTCTATAGCAGCCACCATATGCAGTAACAATGAAGGACTGATATTGATTTATTTACTATGTTGCTAAAATGTTACAGTTTGTGACGCCAGACATTTGGTTAAACCATCAATCTAGTTGAATATCGATACCACCATGCTGTGTTGGCTTTCACTGCCATAATCTCCTTAAAACATTTCCTGCATTTCCAAAGGAATTGCGTCCAAGTGTGTTATGCTATTTGGTAGTGCTGCGATGATTTACGAACAAGGGTTCCGGCATACAACCATCAGTGCTGATCTATAAATTTCAAACTGACACGAATCATTCAGTGTCACCTGTAGAGCGATGCGAGGAACCATTCCCAACATTTCCGTTTCCCGCATAGAGTACCCAGCACCAACACAAGCCTGATAAGTTTCTCAGAGTCTAAACGAATGATAGGAATGGTGAAGGATTTTCACCATTGTACAGCTTCTGCTGCACTCATTGCTTGAAGTACAATTGGTCGTTTGGTCTTCAAGGAGACATGCTGGATCAATCGACACAAACTGATCAGCAGCGATAGAGTTGTATATCTAGTAGGATGGATTGAGTTCATGTCAAAGTGATAAGCTGACATTGTGTTCTTGATGGTATAGCTGTGTGTTGCATTCATGGATCCTGAATTTTTTTGAACTCATCTGCATCTCTATTCAGCGTGCAT
>NHOP01001363.1:0-11076 GCA_018697155.1 Pyramimonas parkeae | reverse complement strand
CTAAGTTTAGGCACACTTGCATGCAGGTGATGGGTTAGGTTAGGGTATGTTTTAGTTTTCTTTTTCGATTAATTGTCATTTTTTAAAAAAACGGTAGTCATGCAACATATCCACCTCCGGACATGCATGGGCAGCAGGCGCTTACATTCGAATCCGGACCTAGAGGGATCACTTTGCCACATGCATGTGAGCAAGAACTTTGCTCGAGTGTATGCACCTGCGGGACTGTAAATTTGATCCTGCCGGGCGCATATTGCAGGATCTTTATTTTGCATATGTAGATATGTTGTAGGCTTGGTGGATTGTTGCTTGGAGTGATATTGCCAGGTTATGGAGTTCTACTCTATGATCGGCTGATGTGGCTTCATGTCCAGCAGGTAGGTCAGTTTCCTATATTGCAACCATTTCAGGTCACTGCGTTGAGGTTGGGATCGGTTTCCATCTTAACGCAACAGCATATGAGTGAAATGATTTATCCACCATCCACAAGAGGGTTCCAAAGAGGACTTTGTAAACATGGGAGGTGTCCCACAGGATATATGGTTTTGTGTTTAATATGTTTGGTTGGCTTTATGCGCATTTGTTGTTGTAATTTTGCTTTATTATGTGGATCGTGTGTGTGCTTGTTTAATTTAGCTTCCTGCCACTTGGAAGGGCTCATTTCCGAGTTTGAAACGAGTGAGAACTAATACAGTGTCGAGCGGATGGATTGACAAATTCAGTACCTAGCTTACTGGACGTTCTGTGCATCAGTAGGACGTTGCTAGGCAAAAGGACCAACTGAATATTGCCATGACAAATAGGTCCAGCAGAGTTTGTACCTGCACCGCAAGCGCAACAGGCAAGCGCGGTACCACTTGGCTGTGGGCAAGCATGAGTTAAAGATTACATTCGTTTGCAATCAGGTCTCTCCTTGGATAGAGAAAGGGTGAGCCAGCTGCTGAGTACCTGAACCGGTTTGAAGACTGCATTAAACCTGCTGCAGCTTGATTGCCAACACACTATTCGTGTTTCACCTCTATTATACCACGATGCATAATTCATTTCATGCAACAAGACAACGTGCTCATGAACAATGCGCACCTGCTCAACTATTCTGAAGTGGCCCGGGATTGTGCAGACCGAATCTCCGTCGCTGGTGCTCTTTGACGGCATTCACAATTTCACGCTGCACACAACTCCGCTGGACGCAGTCCTCATCATGCAATTTGTTGAGAGGCTGGCTCGTCTATCCCGCCAGGTGTGTCGTGGGCCTGTGAGTTCTTTTAGCTGAACAGTCCTGCTGCAGTTATCGCAAGCCACAACTGCAACGGCAGAGCTGCAGGTAAATCAATGACCTGTTGCAGTTCTAATTGATGGGTCGAAAACAGAAAATCTCTTTTTTCGACCCATCAATAAGAACTGCCACGCCTTCATTGTCGTTCATTGGATTTTGCAGAGTTTAGCATGGGTAGCCCTTGTTGGTTTCCCAACTTCGTTTTTGTTCAACAGACAAAATGTTGTCTGGCTATGGTCATTGACTTGCAGATATAAACAGGCGATTCTGACGGGGAATGTGAGACAATCCTCCTTGGGTTCTACGCAACGTGATGTGCTGTGTCTGTTGTTCTCACTTCTCAAACCTGAGATTGGTCTGTTGCAGTTATGGAGCTCATTAAATGCAACATTATGCGTTGGAAGCGTACCATGTATCCCAGCATCTGCTGAATTCTTTATCTTGAATAGATATCTGTGAAAATACATGTGCCAAGTTAGACACATGCAGCACATTGTACAACCTGATTTCCTTGACTTCCATCATGTCTGACCTCCAAGGAAATCGCCTGTTGACCTCCACACATCCGTAGGAGATTACGTCGAAATCATTGCGAAAAAATTCAGTCGAACAGAACCTGTACTTGTTGCCATTTTGAAGAGGAGGACTTTTGTATCAGTCGCCTTGGAGAATCTTGTAGGTGGAAATAAGGAATAAAGTGTGAATTCACATGTACGGCATAAGTGCGGAACGCATCTGTCCTCGCATGAAGCTACTGCATGTCCCTGATATAACGGCACTTCTGTTCCCATGAAAGCAAGCCTGAAGCTTTGATTATACAAACATACGGTTGATTGCTGTTTATATTCTACGTTGTCATACAATTAATTTGAATAATGCAATTCCCATTGTCGTTCGCCTTGGTTCTATTTTCAAGGTTTAGTGGCATATCCAGTGATGTTACTAGACTGCGGCATGGGAATCCAACTTCGTGGAAGGAAAATGATGTCTGCAAATTATTGTTCGGAAGCGTACTTGGATGCTGTAATTGGATGCTTTGCTGCTTATCATCTGGAAAGTGATTGTGTCTGCAGTATTGCGGATGGTGATTTCAGATAGCGCCAGCAATCGCTATGATTAACCACCATTATCTGCAACAAAGTCGCATGTGCATGTCATGCCAGCAGATATTGTGAGACTATATGCTTTGTTGCGCTCGGTGGCGGTGTGGGAACCAAGTTCAATTGCGCATAGGCAGCTTTCAACCTGCTTTACGCAGTTTCCTGATTAGGTGCACTTGTTCTGATTTATCTTGTGGCTGTTTTTGAATTAAACAATGCTATTTGGGGTGATTGACTAGCACGCCTTTGAGGCCGTGTTCTAGTGTTGGGTGTACATAACTAGAAGGTTATGATTTCCATGACAACTTTGTGCCGTAGTAAGTCACTAAAGGTCATTGATCGTCCTCTACTCGGAAGACATATGTTCACGTCAGTTTAGAAGGGGACGTGTGTCAGTACATGTGAGTGAATGGGTGCATATTTCGAACACGTCAAGTCAACAATGAGAGATATGGTGAAATCCTAGCAATTCGAGTTCGGTCAACTTCCTACAACGGCTTAGAGCGTGTTCGGGCGTGTATTTTGTATGTTGTTATCTTTTGGACTACATGTTCGAATGATCCATTCTTCAATCAACCAGTGCTGTTCGCAAGGTGCAGATGCGCTACCATTTGATTTTTTCTGCACTTCCATATTGTTCAATGTACAGCAGCTAGAACCTTAGATGTGTATGATTTAATTGTATCCCACCATCTTCTCGCTTGTTGTCCAGCGCCCTATTGACTGAGCAAGAAGAGCGCAACTCGCATGCATTGGATGTTCTTCTCCCTGATGGCTCAGTTAGAACATCTCAGACCTGAGATTCTAGGGTTGTAGTTTTGACCCCAGGTGTCCAGGTTTTCAGACCATGACAATAATGATTATTGGTCTTTCCTCCTGCTGGTTCAGTCCAAGGCCGTGCCGTTTCCAGAAACACACGCAATCTTGTCTTAATGGTTTTCGAGTGTTGGATGTACACCAAAGTAGCAGAGCTGTATTTCAGCTGTATTGCAGAGAGGCCAATGTTGGTTTTGAATACTTATCGATTCATCGGAATATGTATCATGGTCTTGAGTCGTTCAAAGAAGTCTTTGTGCGTTGAAAGTGTGCTATCTAAATGTGATTCATTTATAACCATGGTGGTTTGATGCTAGCACTGGAGCCGCTATCAACCTGTGGAAAAGCGATGCCGTTCGAGTCCAATGCTGAATTGCGTGCCATATACGGTGTTCTTGAAACACCGTATACACATACGCAATTTCAAATCAGCTATTTCAATTGACTTCAACCACAGGCAGAAATCAGTCATCCAATCTGCTTCACGCAGGACTGTCGCGTGACCGACAGCTCAATGGGTACTAGTCCGCCACATTGACTCTGCACAAACATTTTGCTCAAAACACATGAGCTTTTGTGACCGTTTTACAACTGCACATGGAGCCCTCCACGACAGCCTTGACATTCACTTTTTACTTTTACGTCAGGAGTCATATTGCAAATGTTTACACCGAGCTACAGATGTGATGACTGAGCTTCCTGCGTTGCAAACACATGTCTTCTGATTGCATGGACTCCCTACCTGGCAGCTGAGTTTAATCGCAAAATGATGGCTTATTACCCAACCGGACCCAACAAGGGTGAGAAAATGAGTTGTCCCGACTGCTGGATCAAGCCAAGCTATTAAGCCAAGCTGGCTGGTGAGTCAATTTCTCCTGACAACAAACAGGGTTTGCCGCTAGCAGGTTTGAAACTGTTCTTTCGGTGTGGGGGAGCAAGGCAGATTGTCCCAGTGCAAGCCTTGGTCAGTATGGAGCGCATACGGGAGTTTGCGGATTCGGCAGATGTGGCTGTGCTCTTTGTCGATCTCTGCGACATCGTTCCCATGGCCAATGAGAGCGAGGCGCGGCGATGCCGTGATGCACAGCAAGCAGCCGAGCTCGCTGCCTCGCGGTTTGTGGGGTGCCCTTGGATTGCATTTGGGGAAGTGTGGGACCACGACCTGATTCGCGCGCTGGGGGTCCCCATGCCTGTGTATCATGCCGTGCTTGTGTTCCGTTTCGGCCGCCCGCCCGCAGCATGCACCAACTGCAGGTGCCTTTTCTACCTTTACACCCAGTCACGATTACCAGTAAATCTTCACTTGATTGCCTGCTCAAGTCAGTATGGTTGATTCAAAAGCCATCTCCGGAGGGACGTGGCGTATTTTTGCGAGTCAGATTTCAGTGAAGAATGTTCTGCTCGCTAAACAGTAAGTCGTTTGGAATTCCAATGTATGGAACAATTGGATAATGCAGCGATTTGCGGCTCATTGCACTTCATCCGTTAGCGGCACGCGTACAGATGACCATGCGTTGACTGCTAATGTTGCAAGTGTTGTATATTTTAGTGAAAATTGACACGCTTGTTGTGTTCGGTCAATGATTTTGAACATCTCCATTTCAAAATTGTCTGTGCTTTCTATGCGCCATGTTTTCGGGAATTTAATTGCTGATGGGAAACCTCTAGGCATGGTATGTTTCCAGCAATGAAGTACAACTCCGTCAGTGGCTCTTTCGGGAAGCAGTGCCACTTGTGCAGCTTGTCCAGGTGCATCATGAATAATCGATTCTACTTTATCAAAGTGTGACGACTTTTGCCGGTTTTTGCACACGCTGGTGTATGCAAGTCCTACGCGTCTGTTTGTTGCAGCTCTTGGTCTCCTCGCATTGAGGGCATGTTAATATTTTCTCAACTGATGCCACTTTGGACATGTGATCCTCAAGTGGTTGACTGGTCGAAACGTACACATGTCGTTCTGGTCTTGCTAGCATTTGCAACCTCATCAAGAAAGTGTGGTGCTTTCGCTTTTCAAACCATATCTTGTCGATTGGTTAAAGCAGCCTATCTCTAATCTCTAACTATGAATGCTAGTCTCGGCGAATCGTCATACTTATTGTAGCAAGTGAACTGGTTTCTGTTGACGTGGGACGCGACCATATGAGAACTGCATGTTGCTTGAAGCTGCACAGTTGCATCTTGTGAATGCTTTGATCTGGTGTTCTTTTGACCTTTAGTCTGAACTTACTGCTGCTCTGTTTTTTGCTTACGCAGCCATCCGTCCAACCTGGGTACAAACAAGGTGGTGTCTTGGGACGGGTAAGTTTGTCATCAGCACGAACAACATGATGGACCCTGGGTATATACATATGCGTACACACAGCATGTAGGTGAACGTATGGTACGAATGCAAGTTTCTGATGATCCTTTTCGCCTTTTGATAAAATGATGGCATCGTACTGTAATTGGCTGGCCTCGATTGCTGTACCATTGGAGGTCGCTGCGATAAATGTGTTTTTGGGGATGAAGCGCATACTTGTTCTGGTTCCATGCAGACGCTGCTGCAGCATCATCCAGTAGTTCTGCTCTTCGTAGATCGTTCTGAAATGGTGAGCTTGGGTTTCTGTCATTTCGTGCATAGACTAGGATTGAGAAATAAGCCATGGACGTAGTTCCTGGTCACATCTCTTGTTGCATACAGGCGTACTTGCTTGAAGACTTGAAGACTCGAAGAAGATCAGTTCCATGTACTAGGTTTCTTGTGCATATTGAACCCTTTTCAACTTGTCATTGTGAGCATTTTCTTCGAAATGCCTGAAAATGAACTTATCACTTTCTTAGGGTTTGTTAATCTATGATTTCCCCTAATGTGGGCTTGCAGAATTAGTTGATTGATTCAGATTAGATGATTAGGTTAGATAAGTCTGCCCTTCAATGTGTGCAGCTTTGAATGATGCTTTGAGATTGCAGAAAGCTTGGCAACAGATCACATAGCGAACTGATTAGTGTCGTATGTTATATGTGTATGTGTATAAGTAGCAAGACATGCATCCCTTGTAGGTTTTTTGCAGGTTATTCGCAGGATCATGTACCCTAGGTGGAGTGCCGAATTTTAAGCTATGATTGTGGGTTTACCCTTAACCCTTGACCCTTAACCTCATTATTGCTATGAGTAAACCAAGCTCACATAGCTGTGCAGACATGAAGTCATAGGTCTTCAGATGTTCTCGTTAACCATGTTGACCGATGACAGACACCAACCTGCTTTCTCATTTTTTGCACATGCACCTGTTCACTGGAATTGTAATTGAAGATAAGTGCAATCATCAATCGTTTCTGGAACCAAGGACAGTGCAATTCACAATGATATCCAATCACATGGGAATGGGAAGGGATTGTGAATAGCATTTGCTTTGCTCGCTATTCTACAGAGGTCTTCATCAATACCAATATGGTGATTGTATTCTGTTAGCTGGTGGTAAACGTCCAGAGTCATGGTCAGTTAATGTTAGATGTGAATTCTTGCAATTGAAGGACCTCTTCCAATGTGCATTTGCCCTCTCCATGAGAGCGGGTCCAGCTTTATCACGTCTGCGTGTACAAAGAATATGTGAACAGTGCTACTGCCGCACCTCAACATAGTCCTTGATCAAGCGACATGTGCAAATATCCACCTGTCTGTACTGATGCCACAACACGAACTTGTAAACAAGGAAAGAGCAACTGGTGCAACAGCGCCCAAGACCAATTGATTTGCACAACGCTTTGATGTATCTTTTTTATTTTTTTCTGGATGTTGAGTATACCATGAAGGGTACGCCGGACCCCTGCATCATCTGTATTAGGAACGAGTAGCGTGTGAATAGGGCAAACCTGGTTATGTTTCCATATCCTAGGCGCTACGAGCGTTGTTATGGATTTAATTCGTGTGTGACATGGACAATCTTTGCCAATAATGTGTCTGATCGACGATAAGCCGGTGACTTTTGTTTGTTTCAGAGCAGGGATTCCCCATCAGCTGCAGCTCTCATATTGTTGAGGCGGGTGGCGAAAATCATGCTTTCTCATGGAGATGCAGCATTTCCCCCACACAAGGTGCACTCAGTGGCGATTGCTTTGGCCCCTTCAATGATGCTGGGTACTTCCAAAGCTTTTCATACAGGGAATGTAAGGAATAGAGATAAGCTCTGTGCAGGATAGCTCGCGGTGTGACAAACCGTCACTAAACCACAAAATACAGGAAGAAGTGCATTTTTGTTTTGGTGGGACAACATTTTGACCGTACTGATGATCTGTGTGCTGTATCTTCTGTTCCACTAGGATGTAACCAGTGGCTTTTCGGCAAAAAGGATGAACAATTGAGTGTGCGTATTGGATTTTCCACTGAATACCATGGAGTTGGGCCCCGTCGCATGCACAATTGTCATACAAATGTTGTGTTATGGTTGATTGATGCTGTGAGTAACAACAAAAAAGTTCCGCGACTGCCTTCTGATGTCGGTCTCTACTCAGGATTTTACAGTGCGAAACAGTTCTACACCTTTGCACTCCTCCGATCAGAGTGGCGACCGGATCCACCACCCAGAAGGGGCCGCCGTATCTGAACAGCAATATGATGGTGGTAAACCATCGGAAGGCATGGCAAAACCGCTTGTGTTTTTCTATGCAGACGGAGGGTCAAACTGTCATTTAGGTTATTTCGCGCACCATGTTGGGGTGAGGCAGCTACCATCCTTGGTAATTTTGGACCCCGTTCTTGAGACGCAGCATATTTTAAGCACAACCATAAGGTGCGATATGTGACACCTGGTCTTTGGACTGTAACCTGTCATGGACTATGATGATGTTGTCAAGGAAATTTGACGTACAACAAGTGCGTTTGGGTATTGAACTTTGCAGTCGGAACTTGCATGCATCGTGTGGTGCAACAACGATGTGCAGATCCATCAAACCCCACAATCATCATAGTGCAATGCTCCGAAATATGTACGTCGTTCCCTTCTTCAGTTCCGTCAATGCTACTACTAACAAAGGCATGATTATTTTTGCATTGCAGTGAGCTTAATCTGAAGCACTTTTTTACGGACTTTATGCAACAAGACCTTGCATCGGTTGAAATGTCAGAGGATCACCTTGGGCCTATCAAGCACAATTTTGTGAAGCATGCTTCTGCTGCAATAAGGTAAGAGGTGTCATATGGCACAGAGAGGCACACGGTTGTTGCATATGTACTTCCTCATGCAACTGTGACATTTGTGTTCATGATGTTCGTAACTGTTTGCAAGCCAAAAGAAAGTGCACGGCATTTGAGAGTTGTGGTTTGCAAGTCGTACCTCCCAACCATGGCAGTGATTATGTTTGTAATGTGATGATAGGTATTCAAGCACATCACTTGTTAAATTCTAGCTTGCTTCGCGTTCCAGCAGGCGCATTTCAGCGGCGACCTTTGAGTGCGAGGTCTTGGGGTGCCAGGGCCCTTCTGATCAGCCGTCAGCGCCACAATCTTTGGATCAGCCTAAGCACCTGAATGCTGCAAGCGTTGATATTCTAGTGTTATATACTGTGCCTTGGTGCGCAAGTTGTTTCGTTGAGTTGGTTTTATATTTTTGTTCCCACCACAAGGTCCGTTCAAATGCCACATGAAGCCTGTTCTGTTCATCACCAGTTTGTGTTGTGTGGAACACAGTTTTTTTACCTAACTGTTTGTTTCGTTGAGCAAGTATGAGTGAGATGTCTCAGGTGCGCATTTTGTCAGCGAGTGGCAATGATCGCGGAGGTTGTGGCATCAAGCCTACCAAACAAAGCAAGGCTGGTTGTTATTGACTGTCAACTCAACACTTGCACAGCTCCTACAGCGAAAGGCAACGTAACGGTAATCCAGAATACCCATCTTGTCTGCTCATGTCTCCGTTCCACACGGCATTTCCTGGTTGCATCTGTTTGGCTGATATTCAATACTTTATGGATGACCCAAATAATAGTATGGCATATACTATACTGTGTACAACAGTTCTCGCCCCATGTGATATCGATTCGAATGCCAACTTTTGTCGCAAGTTGTGAGTCTGATTGCCTGAGGAGGTTGATTACAACGCAAAATCTAGTGGCATGATCACCATGTGCTATTGCTGATGTAAGCATTATATTGTACCTATGTGGGTTGCAGTGTTTTGAGCTCATGTAGATCTGCGCATTTCAGGTTGAAGTGTACCCCACGTTCATGTTGTACTCGGCTTGCAATAAACAGAATCCAGTACGATACACCAGGGATTGGGGAGCTCGTAGTTTGCTGACGTTTGTCCAAGAAGTTTCGCAGTCTTGTTGATCTTACGGCTTTGAACATTGCAAAACACACACCCACCCACACACACACACACGCACACACACAAATGAATTCGGGCGCGCAACAGAAACACACCAAAAAAGAGCCTTGAAGGTTTTCTACCAGACTTTTGCTTTACATGCAATTTTGCATGATATCACCAGCTGAGGTCATCATAACATTACAAGTGATGTTCATGAGCAACTCTGAGATACTCTGTATGCTGGAATGGCATCAAGAGCCAACTTACATGAGGCCGTGCTGTCCACAGCCATTACGGTTCCTGTGATATGGTTTCAACAACGTCAAATGAGTGCACTTTCTTATGAGCATATGGTAGGTCTAGCTATTCGTCCTTGCCAAAGAGAATGGGGTTGTGAATAGAAGGACAAGGTTTTGACCGGTACATGTAGTCTCATACGGCCTATGGCCCAAGGCGATCTATACAAGTGCGTAGGATCTCTTTCAAACAATGGATGTAGAAACTTTGCAGCAAGCATAGGTTTAGCGCTTCTTTGAAACCAAGTCGCTGACAATGTCTTTACCAGCAATGGGTACAAGACCATTGGAATCATAGGTATAAATTCGTCACATTTGCACCAGCTTGTCAATTTGCATATGAGATATCGCAGATCATCGTGGCATTCCAACATGTGGCAACGGTAGTGTTTATCGCAGAACACGCGCTACCACGTTGTTGGTTTCTATTCCCTGATCAGTGTGCGGAAGTGTGATGCACCCTAACTTGCCTGCCTCTATTTGTGGTGGTTCTGCATGTCACTAGAACGTCTTTGCGTAATGCTGTAAGGAATTGCAGGGTAGTTGCCAACTGCAGAAATGAACCGCAAAATTAGTCATTCAAAGGAAATTTCTCTCAAGCCCGCAAGTCCTGCGTTGAGAAGAGTGTAGCTTATGTTCATTTGTTTGTCTTGTCTCGTGACTAGGAACTTTCAGGTAGTGCTCCTGCTGCATGAAAATTTCTATTTTACAATGGTGGAAAGTGCGTGTTCTTCTTTTGGATGTACATGATCGATGAATTCTACGAAAGCACATTGGGTGGTTGCATGCTTGGAGACCGGCTGTAAAGCCGAACATAGTCTGCACACAAGACATCAAGAAGACTACAGTTCGAGAACTGCCGTAGAGCCACCACAAGCTGATGGACATGTATCAAGACCAATACATGGCGATACAACCCAATTAGTTGTTGGGTTGGATTGACGATTGAGTTTAGGATAGGGATAGAGCATGTGCTCCCTCGCTGTCTCACATTGGTGGTATATACCGCCGAACTATTCGCCCACTGCATTTTTGGTTTTCACATGATATCATTGTTATCGTTTTTATTGTTATCATCATTCTCATCGTTGCGTGTATTGTATGGAGTTACCACGGGATGTACGCAGTCGAATTGCCGTTGGCATCCAAACAATTGACCTTCGAATGAAAAACGATCAGTGATATCATGTAAAAACAAAAAGATGTAGTGGGCGAGTAGTTCGGAGGAACCGAATCGCGTGAACCCATAAGGACTGGTGTATCTTGTTTTGTGATAATTCAGATATGGAGACCATCAGAATGTG
>NHOP01001362.1:0-11082 GCA_018697155.1 Pyramimonas parkeae | reverse complement strand
CGCACCACATACCAGGCTTCTACATATTCTTCACACATTCCAAGTGAATGTTTATATGTAGGCACATGATGTGGTTCAAACATGAATGCAGACATCACGGTTCTGATGCTTTTAGTCGTGAGGACTCCCCTTCCAGGTTTGAAACTTACACATTATGATAAGGAATCAAAGATGAGATGGTCAATCAAGAGGGCCCATATCTCGCCCACTTTGTCCTTTGAAAAGAGGGATTGGCTGTCAAAAAAACAAGTGGGTTTGCCACGTACCAGAGCTTCCTCTTGATGGTCTGAGATGGGTTTGCCACCTGTTGTGTGAGTTTGCCATGCACACGGTTGGATAAACGGTGCACCATATGGGTCTACCATGTGGAATATGGGTCTGCCATGTGTAAAATGGGTCTGCCATACGCTCAATACAATTTAATGGTTATCTGACTGTCGTGGGTTTACGTGATGTCTCGGACACACCCCATTATCCGTACCAGCTACCAAAGTCATGACGTAAGATGGGTTTGCCGCTGTTGAAATGGGTCTACCGTGTACACAGATGTACCATATGGGTCGGCCATATTCTAAATGGGTCTGCCATATGCTCAGTGCTATTGATGCCGAAATATACAGTCATGACACAAAAGAGATCTACCACTCTAGGCGTTAAAACGGACTATTACTCAAATAATCTTGAGAAGTTCAAGGTATTGAGATCAACAAACACAAGTTTATGAAGGAGAAAATGCACAGCATACAATGTCAAATTGTCATGCTAGCAATTACACACCGGAATTTCGATGTAGACTATGGATTGTATTTGCTCGCAATCCAATCTTTCCTCCTTTGCCATAGAAGCTTCAAACTTTTGTAATGTTGCTGATGCATTGTGCAAATTCTTGAGAGGCTTATAGGTACCATCTTTTGGTCCATACCTACCCCATCTAATCAAGCACTTTGTCCGCAGGCTTTTGCCTACTCTTCCCACTCTCTTCTCCACCTCATACTCTAGATGTTGATTTTCAAAATAACTGGAGGCTTTCGCACTAGGTACCTTCTTAGGTATCTTGTAGAAGGATTACAAATTGTAAAATATCTTGCAGTAATCACTAGATGAATGTGCTCAGAACCTAGAAGATCCAACTTGAAGGCGTTGTCATTAATCTTGGACAAAACTTTGAATGTTCCCGATTGTTTTGGACTCAACTTGTCAGTAGCACCCAATGAAGGATATTTTGTTCTTCTCAAATCTGCATCTGGTGTAGCTGAAAGCCATACTTTCTCCAACTCTAAAATCATGGTTACGATACTCGATATCGTAATATTCTTTCATCTTGATTTGTGAAAGATGTGAGACGATGGACTGGACTTCATCATTCAAACAGTGCATTATCGCTTTTGGATGAGCTTGTTGTGGCCATGTTTCGCTGCCATTTACGTGGTCAACACGATTAAGGCTGTCAGTGTACACTACAATTTACACGATTATTCAACCTTTGATGCATCCTAATCTACACATGCAGAAGCACATATTAAATTATGCATGCCGCCATTTACATTCGCGTCCTCGGGAATCGAAGACCCGTTATTGAGGATCGATCTTGCATACAATAAATCGTCTACGTGTCTGAAAATGCGAGTTTGATTCGGCCCATCACGATCACGTATGAAACTAGGCTACACACCTGTAGTTTGTGCAAAGTTTTGCGAGCGGCGCTTGTGAATATCGTCACACTTCAAAAGCGACGACTGTCGACACATGCAAATGTCTGACACATTCCAAACCTGATACTTCTTGGATTTGGAATGAATTGAGTGCGCACCAGTTGAAACTTTAGTAGGCTGACTACACATCAAGATAATTGTGACCATCAAATGGTATTCATGGCGACGGGTTTACAGCAAGAACACAGCTGACCCGTATGTGCATGGTTGATTGAATGAATGTTGCGTGCACCGACTAAACGAATCGACAGTTGATGATTCTTCAACATATCGCTGGCAATGATGGCGAAACCATCTACTGGAAACACTCTATATGCTTGCGCAGGCTAGCATTGCAATAATGGTTTGGCCGGTTGTTTGTTGCCGTTAAACTTTGACTTCACAGACCAAGAGCATCGCATAGGTGCGCTTCTAATTGTGATACACTCCACTCTGACCCCTCATCCATCATCACATCAAACGCGTCCATTACAACCTCCCCAACACCCTTGCCGCCGTTTTTGGTGCTGATTGTAGCATTTGTGACGCGCAGTGGCAACTCATGCAGTGCCTTAACAAACTCCCACAGCAGATTTCTGCGATCGGCGGTGCAGATGTTGATGCGGTAGTGGTTTTCAGGTTTTTCTTTGTTGCGGGACACCGTCAGCCCAGCCAAGTCACTCGAAGGATGCGGTACCTATCGCACCAATAACACAGGTGAATTCAAAAAAATGGCATGCAAGGCTGATACGCCAATCACATACACCAACGAGGAGAAAAGATGAACAACATCACACATGCATAAACCTAGTCTGCTGTGATGCGGTGTGCAGTTCAGCACGTTAAAAGCTGTTTGGGATAACCCGGGAAAACCAACATGTACCGATTCATTTACTCAATAACTTGCGTTTCTCATGTACAAATGCAGAAATCATTCAAAATACACGCATGTTGTGCCCACAGCAAAATGCGCGAGCATCGAAATCATATTGCCAAAATCAAGATGCCCAAATTCATACCCTTTTGTGAATCGAAATGTAGCATTCAAAATAGTCAGCCGAACACTTGTATCCGCGTGTGATTCGCTCAAAAGCAGGACCACTCACTTCTCAAAGCAGCCTGCAAGCCTGCGTGGCCTGAGATCAACCAGCAGCAATAGCAGAAACCTCTAACATTGATTATCGAACCCGCACAGAATTTGTTCCACTGGAATTTGGCTGAAGCGAAAATGCATAGGACCAGTACCTTGACTAGGGTGGCATGCGACTTGGATTTACGCATTGATGGAGGCTTGCAGGTTTCCAAAACCTCAGCAAGTCGCAAGTCTATTTTGGCCATCACCTGTACAGCACATCAGCATGTAGCACAGTGAGCGACAAAATGATTTCACACACACACACACACACGCACACACAGCAACAAAAGACTTCTCGTCTGGAAAATGTATGGATGTCCCTCGATAGCGTGGGCTTGCCAGAGTGACAGGCTCACCTCCTCTTGTTCTTGTTGCGTCAGATTCAGAGCCTCGCTCATCTCGTTGGCCACGTCGGGGATGGTGTCGTTCTCGACGTCAAAGTCAAACTCCACCACCTTCTTCTTGCCTGTCACCTCGTCCTTGGGCAGCTTCAACTGCAGGTGCACCATCTTGCCGTCCGAGTCTTCCACCAATGTCCCCAGCACCTGTCCAACCTTAACCTTATCCAACCCTCAGAAGACGAACCGTGCGCCCCGACGCGAATGATGCTACACTGAATATCAGTGCCCTGGCCATGAAAAGGAAGTTGCAGGCCCAAACCAACAGGGAATCAGAATTCACATACAGCTGCTCTCGGTCATTCCATAACAAATCAAACATCTGGACATCACTGTTCGCAAATCGTAAGAATGAGTGCGTCAACATCGCTCAGGTGTATGGCAGCTTTCATGAATAGTCGAAGGCAGCCGTCGACATATTTGGCTCAACTAGCAGTGCTCAAGTAGTGCTCAACTAGCAGGCTCTCGTTGTATGGTTCCAGGCTATATCGGGTATGTTCTGGTGCAGGGTGGGTCTTTGTGTGAGCTCACCCAAGGTCATCTGGGGAGGAGTGTAGCTGTCGTTGATGGCTACGTGGCGTCCACTGGCTACTAACACCGGTTTGGATTTCTCAGGACATGCGAAAAAAATCCTTACCGACCTCACGGAACAACAACCACACAACATTTGGCCAACACCACAGAGCACAATCTCTGGACAAACTTAGAACACTGCGCCCAATGTGCTCACAGTGGCTGCTCTCGAGGGGCATCCAGACCTCTTGCCGTGCGACGTCAGTGTTCAAAACGCGAAGAAAACAGGCGAACAAAGATCATGTCACCATGCCACGAATCCCATCAAGCTCGAGCCCACAAACAAATACCTGGAGCTTTCGTGATCGCTATTCACATCATGCGCACTCAGGCTCAAAATACAGAAACAGAAGAATTCGCACAAAGCCGCCCGACAATGTGGGCCCGAGCAAATGGTGGTGCTTTGTGACAAGAGCACACATGGGTGACTTAAAACACGCGCAGAGTCAATAGGCCTGCCCTTAGACCCGTGTAGGACTTCGCGCTCTTCGCTATTGCATGAAACTGATGGTTGTGTTTCGATGCAGCCTGGGACTATTGTTCCAGCTCTACTGCGAGCGTTGTTGACAACACCCATCCACCACCCTCCCTCCTCCCCCTGCCCCGTCGCACCTTCACGCCGTGGTCGTCCGCGTCCTTGCTCTCCTTGATCTCCACATCCACCGCCGTCAGCTCCTGCTTGAAGAAGGGGTGGTCCAGCAGGTCCGAGGCACGCGGCCGGTGCAGGGGGTTGTGGGTGATGCAGCTACGGATGATGGTGAGCACCTCCTCGTCGCGTACGTCCAGCAGCGCGGCGGGCATGCGCCCTGCCCGCGTCCAGCCCAGCACGCAATGCAACCGCGGACTTGGGGAGTCAGTTCACTGAGCATCGCGCGGATAAACAAGTTTGAGGACCCGCCCTAGTTCCCACGCCCTGTGCCCCAGTCCTAACACGAGATCCCAAGCTTCCCTACAGAGCGCGGTTGTTGTGGGCGTAGGTCCAACGTCATGAAACCAGCAAGTGCAGAGCCTCCATAGCGAAACTAATCTGGGGGGCACACTTACAATCTTTTGCAGACTTCATTTTATGCTGTCAATGCTCTTCTCCTGGTGCTGGGTTGTAAAGAAGCAGAGCTGTAACCAGATCAGAACCTCTTGTCGGAGGGTCTTGCGATTATAAGGGTCCTTGCGTACCATCGCTAGTTGCGCACATAGCGACACAAAAGCAGCGAGCGCATGCCAAGAATACAGTCCGCACGAAACCACATGGGAGGCACTTGGTCATCGTCTCATGGTCAGGGCCAGCAACTGCAAGCTGGATGCAGAGACTCGAGTATACTTGAGCAGCTTACCACTACTGGAACTTCTCAACAGCTATTGACCATACCAAATGCATCCTATCAGCCCAGTTTCTCACTTCGGCCATAAACAGATTCAAGCGCTCAGCTGCTCTGACTGCAATCGTGATCAAGATTGCCAATATCTCGAAATCGTTGTAAATGTCGTGACTGTCACAGCCACCCAACCTCATTGTCGCAGTTCCGATGATCGTCGAGATTTGCTCTGTCGCACTTTTGTCACGTCAACAACCATCTCAAAATTCACAACTATGACTTTAACTAAACCTGACCCATGGGGCACTGCACAGGCGTATCGAGTGCGCACCAGAGGACACCGCCTTGAAAATCTGGGCAGGGTTGGTGAGTTCGTCGTAGGGGAAGCGTAGTGTAGCTAGCTCTAGCATCACCATGCCAAACGCGTATATGTCAACCCGCTCGTCGTACACCTCATCGTAGAGCTCGGGCGCCATGAACTCTGGAGTCCCAATCACTGTCTGCAGCACCATGAACAACAACGCCAATAGTTGCAGCTTGCTAGAAATTGTGGCTGCCCTCGCAAGAATGATTATGGGCGGATTGCGTACGAATGGAATGTATATGTGTGTCAATATCGGCGTGCACATTTATAAATGACAAGCAAAAATATCCAAGTCCTGAGAAGTACAAATTAGTAGTCTGTGTTATTTGCAAGCCTTGACGCCCAACTCGAAGTTCCAAAGTCCCAGTACAGTGTGTGAAATGATAAGACGTGTGCATTCATCAAACATTTGTGTGCAGACAGACACATGACACCTCAAAGGTCAAAGGCCACGAGGACATCACACAGTGTTGCGTTCGATTCATCCAGCCACGTATGTAGTAATGAGTACATGAAGATGACATAAGCTAATCGGGAACGTGCTCCAGCTGAGTACCCTTGCCCATTAGCTCGCCGCACTGTAGCTCGAAGCGGGAGGTTGAGCGAATTCTCATAACGAAGGATGTGACAAGTTCACGCTTCACACTGGTGGCTGGGCTTCCCTATACGGGGGGAGCCACTTGCCACCTGCGTCTTCTTGCAACGCGCGCTTGCATCCTCCCAGTCCCTTGTATGGCCGAAGCGACTCAGTTTGCGCACTAGGACAGATGAATAAAGCTTAATCACGAAGCGCAGATTCGAACGGCACAGCTCCCATGATGCTTAATGGAATTGATGTGGAATCTGAGTGTGGCGACTGATTCATAACCAGATTGATCTTTCGATTGCAAATGAGAACTGGATGCAAATATTCCACTGCATACCAGAGCAATAAAAACAAATATCTGTGTAAGTGAACATTGTTTTGCTTTAAATAATTGCAGCAATATTTTCAGGTACGCCCAACCAGCATCACAACACAGAAGCTCATGTTTGTTGACATCCACAACGATGCCGAGGACCAGTTGCATTGCCAAGCTCACCTGCGCCTTGTTCTGCACGACGGCAAGTCCCAGGTCCGCAATTTTCACCTCCCCACTGTGCCCGTTGATAAAGACGTTGTCACACTTCAAGTCTCGATGAATGATGGGCGGGTTTTGTGAGTGCAGATACTGCAAGCCCAGCAGTATGCTCTTGCCCCAACGAGCCACCGCGTGCCTTGCTTCAATCCCCTGCCCCGCCAAAACCGATTGCATCGTTCTAATCTGCAACCTGCTATTCTAAGATTACTTACGGACCATCACATCTCACGTTGCCGGTTAAGGCGCTCGATTCAGCCGATGTACAGAATCACTGGCGATTCACAGATGAACGCCCAGGCTAGCATGGCCTTTTGACAAACCGGCGGCCAAGGCAACACATACCCATGTTAGAGCTGGAGCGTGTGCAACCCACCAGTCAAGCCGGCGCCCCTCCAACCGACACCCTCCCCTCACAGGTCGCACCATGCTCTGCGTGAATCGCAAGACCTTGGGTTCGACTGCTCGATTTTGGCTCCAGGCCATGCGTGGCTGGAAACTTCTCGTGCGAAGTCAAACATTTGCTCGTCCATACATACAGCAACAAGGTAGACCCGAAGCTGTACCATACATTCCTAAGCAGTGTGCCATGGCACTCAGTTACGCGTCTGGAAATCAAATTGCTTTGGATGCACACGTTGCAGGGACCACGGGAGGCGCCGGCAGCCGGCAGGGGCTGCAAACACCGTTTGGCATGGTTTGCGGTGGGGACATTGCAAATGACAGCAAACAATTTCTTGTGGCGTCGCACCGACACTCTCAGAGTTGGCTGTCGACGCGTTGCTGAAGCTCTTTGTAGAATACCCATCCTGGCATCTTCCTGATTGGCTGGAAGATGCGCAACATTGTGCGGCGACGACCACCCGCTCGCGCCTACCACAGGTAGGATACATGGCTCCCACCCGCGGACGCCCAGTGCCTCATCTATCACAGTCCTTGCAATGACCGCAGAAAGCACATCCGGGACAACCTGGATTGGTGCGGACTGACGCTTATCGCGGTCCCATTTCGATTACTTTTAGAACTCACAGGCACTCGCTCTGCGTGCGCCTGTAGCTTCAACGCGAGAGACGGCTCTCGGAAGACGAACAGCGATTTTTTTAGCAAGAAGCGATCTGTTTCGATTTGTTCTCACCCGAAGCATGAGATATGGCACCATGTGGACAACCAGTAAGTTTGACGTTTTATCGACAAGACAAACGTGAAACTTTATGTACCAAACTCAACACACGCCATGCACATTAGGGTATATTCCAAGAAGATTCTACCACGTATTGCCCATCGGAATCATCTGTTGTTTTTTTCTCATGCATGTTAACCAGACTTTGTGTTCTCTGTATCATTTCACAGTCGATTACTACTTTCGTGTGTGCGGGCTTCCAACGCGGTGTGCCTGCGTCGTCTTGGGTCATCAACGCTGAGTCGTAATCCGAAAATCAAATGTACGATATGGTAAGCAACCCTCACTCCTTCAGCACAAAGCCGTGTCAAATGAGTCCGAACCCAGATGATCAATACAGAGGATTGAATGTACCTTAGCATACTGGGTGTAACAGGGACAGATACAACTGTGCCATGAAGCGCAGAATTTAGGACTTCAGTGCATAGCCGAGTTACAAAGCAGAATCTTAAGCATCTATTTCATCCCCAATTGGATCGCTAAAACCCGAGATCTTGCTAATTTTGAGCCACCAAAGAATGTTTGTGCATGAATTTGCATGCATAAACGAAGGTGGTCGCATTAATCGCTCGCTTTCAGCTGATTTTAGCAGTACACACGAATCAATTTCGCGTGTTCAATCCTGTCTTCCCAGATGAGGGTGAGCTACCAGCTCTGCGAGTGCAACATGTTACGATCAGACACGCAAAATTGTTGCAAGCTTTCCCTGACTGGAAATTCCAACCCTATGCAGGTGGCCAAACCAATATAGAACGATATTTACATGCCAAGGCTGATGCAGACCGATCCAGGCACCTGGTGCTTGTGTCTGAAGTCTCGCAGAGTGCCCGAGGTGAAGAGCTCGGTGATAAAGTTCATCTCCGCTCGGTCATCCCGCCAGGCGCCGTAGCACTTGATGATGTAAGGGTTCTGCAAGCTCTTGAGGATGGCCACCTCACGGTTGATGCGCGCCTTGTCCTCCTCAGACATATGGTGGCTTGTGCTCACCTTGAGCCAAGCAATCTCGATGCCCAGCTTGCGGTCAAAGCCCTTGAACGCCACCTGTACAAGGTGTACGCAGTAACACGGGAGATTGAAGAGATGAAGCCGGGAAAGGATACTACAGGCACTCTGTAGACTGTTCATGTCAGAGCACAGAAGATGGACCTGTTCTAAAGAAATTTCAAAGGTCAGTAGACATCACAACAGTTTCCTACAATTGGAGGGATTATCAGTGCATGCGAAGCAATTCTCAGCCCAAAGTATGAGCTGGAGGATGTAACTGTTGGAGAAAACTGGCACAAAAGTCCTCCAGCATGACTTCTTGCCAGAATGTCGCGTGCACGTCATGAAATACGAAAGATGTCACTATAAGGTACGCGAGTCGTGAGCGCTTGCAAGTTATGCCTTGCATTTCGGTCTGAATTTCGAACGGGAGGTGCCTTATATTAATTCGTGCGACAAAGCGAGCACACACACAACTTGATGTGGCAGGGAAACGTCCACATCTACTCAAACATGATTCACCCTAGAAGACACAAAATTATTCCGGTTGCGCATGACATGATACAATGAAAGTTTCCATGACGCGCGGAAACTGTACAGCGCACTTGCACGTGCGCCGAACAATCCATGCACGAATCCATGTAGTGAAAGCCTGTGTCAAAATTAATCTTCCTGATCGGTACGCAGGCAGCGATCTTGAAGAAAAGAATTCGATGATCGCTAGACTATCTCAACATGTCATCAAGTAAGTGTCAATACAACGACACACATGTCACAGGTTGCCTTGCAAAACTGCGGTATGCACGATATAATGCACGAAGAAAGCACGTCATATCACGAAATTCAAGCATAAAAGAACAAAACAAATTGATTAACACTGAAATTTGATGTTGAGAACCTCATATGACTTGGAGTCGGTTAAACAGCGAGTCAATACGATTTTATCGCCTGCTCCTCACCGTCAGGTCAAGTGGCAGAAACAGACGCTGCAGCGCGAAGACCAGGCATGTGTAGGTAAAGCGTGGTAAACGAAGCACATACGAGCATGGGCCAGGCAGATATCATATTATCCGCACATTTTGGCATAATTGTACCCATCACGTACCACAAATTTTAGGGTCAGGCTGGCGGAAGACAAACCTTCTCTATCGCGCACGCACGGTATAAGTGCGAGTTGGCGAGTCGCAATCAAATTACATAGCGCACGGATCACTTCGAAATCATGTCATATTCCTCAATAAGGATTATCGTCATGGATTCATTGCGAGTGGCTTGCCCGCCGAGTCCGATAAACAGAACGGAGTTGTTTGGAGGTCGCACAACACAAATATTGTTAAAAGTGAGTGCGCAGATCCGTGCACATCGATGGTTCACTCGTTTGGATACATTTTCGCCAATCGTACTAAATCCATGACACACCGAAATCAAAAACACGAATTATCTCAAACATGGACAAACACGAAGCGCAAGAACTCAACGGACGTGAAAAGGAGAAGGCACTCACTTTAAATGAACCGGTACCCAAGCGTTGGTTGTATCGGATCCAACGGCCATTGGGATCGACCTCCATTACCTCCTCATTAGCCGTCGGTATATCACCTGACACTGAGCGATCCAGCGGCATCTCTTTATCTTCTTCACCCAATACAATCACGGGCCGACGTTCGATGTAAGCTGCGCAAGTTGGGATGTTACGACTATCGCCGTGGCGTCATAACGGTGAAGATTCTCGGGGCAATGAGCATTCGCAACAAGATATGCTTGGGTATTTGATATGTATTGCGTTCAGTATGAGTGCAAGCATTCCATCACATTTTCAACTGGTGACAGCAAAGAGCTTGTTCTACGACAAGCTCGTGAATGCCGAGCAAGTCGTACAGGCGAGACCGAGGTGCCCAGCGGAATGGTCACACGAGAAAGGTGCATATGCGGCGTGGCGTGCTTATGTGATCTTTCCAACACTTTGAAACTGGCAACTGTACGCCCGTTGCAAAACTACGTAGCTTACATGTGTGCGTCCCCTGTCAACAAATAAGGTATCGTCAGTCTCGAACTGCGTTCGCGTTCGAACCATACCCGGTACATTCAACAGCACGCAATACGGTATTGTAGAGCATTGGTATGAGACTCGGGATCACAGAGAATGAACAGTCCTGGTAGATTGTTGAAATCAGCATTCATTCTCCTTAACGAGCATGATAGGTAAAGCTTCGATCGTTTGCCGATGATGTATATCAACGGATTTAAACTTGGGAGGTCCAGGATTCGAGCCCCGACATTGTCACGGTTGACGATTTCGCATTCTGAAGCCATGCTGGCTGGCGGG
>NHOP01001361.1:0-11080 GCA_018697155.1 Pyramimonas parkeae | reverse complement strand
CTACATCACTTGTCTTGCTCATAAAATCATGACACTATTCATGTTTATGGCAATTTTGAATATATGTCAGTTGATGTCGCGACTCACCTACCCCATCGTCCACGTTCAACAATACCAGCAACACAATAAGTGAGTCGTTGTGTGTTCAACATTTACGTCACTCTTGTTGCAGGTGCAGCAGCAGCAGCATAATATGTAACCTATTGCCTCGACATGTATGTCACGTTTGTTGCTCACAAGACAATCAGTCCTGCGGAAGCATTTCGCCATAAACGCTTGGCGGGATCATGACTTGCGGATGTGAAAACCGTTCATGCATTCGGATTTCGTTTCGGGATTGTGAGCTTGCCCCCGCTGGCAAGCAATGCACGGAATGGAGCCATGCGGTCCTCCTCCCTAGAGCGTGCCACTGCAGCCTTGTCTTCAATCTGTAGGGCGTCAAATGACGTTGGTTTTATCACAACACAGTCAATGGCACCCGGTACCTCAACACGCGCTTCATCACATAAAATCCACCTCAAGATTTTTGAGATTGCTTGCTTACAAATCTCTGACATGTAACGCATTGAGAAGTTTTGTTGTAATCAAAGGGATAGGAGCTACCTGTTCACGCTTGAGGTTGTTCTTCTGCGCGCGCCGCTCTTGCGCCATTCTCAAGCGAGCCTTGGCTGCAGCAAAGCTATCCTCTCCGCCCATCAAATCGCCGCCGCCGTACATGCTCGCCATTTCCGGACTAGCCTCCCTCTCTAAGGCCTTGTCATGGTTCCAGCATCCAACGGAAGATGACATGCGATAAGTCAGCAGAACGGCAGGCTCCTTGAACACGGAGTGACTCTAGCAAGGGCATGTCGATTTGCGCCGTTTTGAGCACCAAAACTACACCTTGATTGTTGTGGTGTACCATGTTGACTGAATTATCTAGCCAACCCGAACAATCGAGAGGTGGAAATTCTTGTGCATGAATGAAGCGATCAGAGATCGTTTGAAAGTTTTGAGCATGCGAAAATAGAACAGAACAACTAATGCAACATGCAACCATCGGTACGAACAAGGCAACTTCCTGCGGCCGCACGAGAAATATCATTTGATTTCATAAGCCATATCATCCCCACATCTCGCCAGAAAAAAAGTCTCGCAAAAGGACAACCGACCAAATCATCAGTGCGTAAATGGGCACCGCACTGCATTCCTGTGTATCGCAGAAACCTTATTGGCACACTGGAAGTGTTGGATGCTGTGTTGACACCAGTGATGGGGCTCATCCTCAGAGGTACATCCAAATTGATGATTTGGATGTGCGGAACGGCGTCATTGCACGCACACGGACAACGACGAAAGGTTGATGCGAGATATAGAACAAATCCATGGAGTCGATACAGGATTCCCTTCATGCAGCCACTGAGCAAGTAGATGTATAGTAGTTACGCACTTCGATACCTCCAGTATCCCAGACGCAAAGGGGTGGTACAGCAAGCGAGAGGGATAGAGCGCAAGTCCTTAAATTTCAACAGAAAAACTGAACGGCCTCCAGTTCCGAGAGATGAGATCGATGCCTTTCCCATGCATATCCTGCCCATGCGATTGATGGTCTCAAATTCACATAGCTGCCATCGACTTATGCTAGTCCAGATAAAACAATACGCACACACCTCTTGGCGGCGTGCAGCTCGCTTCTCCTGCAACGCCTCGCGCCCTGTGGCCTTGGGCTCCAGCTCCTCCATGTCTGCCTCTTGGGTTTGTCTGAACCTGGGACCAAGGACGACAAACACAGCGGGTAGCTCACTGAGGCCACGTGTAGATGTAAACAAGCGAGGATGGGAGCTAAATCGGATGCAAAGCATGGACGGATGGGTATATGTATATATGACAACATTCCAAATGGTTTATATTGATGTGTGTACATTCCACATCATATGTATCCAAGCAACTTGGAAGAATGTACAGTTGTTTGAAGAGGCACTTGATCACTACCCAACAGGTGGGAACCCTAAATATCTGACATGTTCGTTGCCTCCAACGATTGGAAGGGCCATGATTTCAATTGATGATATGAATAAGGTTCATTTGCTTCTTCTGCCCGTAAGAAGTGACAACGAAGACAATTGGTACCACTCAAAGGCGGAATAAGAAACTGACGAAAGTCTGTTTCCTGTCCCAAGGATGACCCCACTGAAGCACCAATCAACAAGGTAAATCGGGCAAATAAACTTGGAAAAGCGTGTGTTTTTGGTATGTACTCGAGCTCGCAAGCTTTAGTTTCCTAGCAGGTTGTGGGCCGACTCTCATGGACCTCACACGAGTCCCATGCAAAGGCTCGTGTCTAATCCTTCGCAAGTTGTCTGCCATATCTCATTGATGACACATTCTCGCGTTGACAGTAGCATCACGAGAATCGTCCGAAAACGCGCGGGGCTGGAGGTGGCAACATCAACCAGCGGTAGGTGCGACGTATTGTGGCATAGTGTCCCGGCACAAACAGCAAGACATAGTTGGAGCTCAAGTCTGTATATCGTCAGGATCCAGCTGACTCATGCGCACTATGGGATCACGCTTGCTCTCAAGAAGAGGTTTGATAGCTCAGTTGTATTCGGTGCTGTATACTGGACAAAAATCCACTGTAAATTGGCATAAGTTGGATACTGAAATAAGTATGGCTGGCTTGCAAGATTGAAATGAACTTGAGTGGAATGAAACAGGAACACACAGTGAAAAAAAGAACATTCGCTTCCTGGGGTTGGTAATCTTGTTACCCCTATACTGATGCTTTGTCCAGTAGTGCACATGTGAATGGTGCACAGATGCCGCAACTTGTCAATTAAAACGGTTGCTTCCGAAATTTGGGGAGGGTTGGTTGCGTATACAATTGGATTGTTGGACATGACATGACAGGAGCTCAGTTCGCTTGGCATGCGTACAGACTGTAGGTCACTAAACATAGCATGTATGTGAGAAAACAAGGAGACTTGTGAACACTCGTTACACGAACTTTGTGTGTCAAAGAACGGACCACCGATTTCTATGCACGGGAATTCATATATAGCAAGAAGATTTGCAAGAAACCCTAAACTCTGTACTAGGCACGATGGCAACACATCAGCACAGACTCTTGTATTTCAAATGCATGCCACGCGGACACAGCAGAACTTCGAGTCTGACAGTACTATCGGTTTGCGCATTGCATACAAGCGTGAGAGCTATGTTGCAGCGCATCACATCAGTCGAATTCAACACTCCACCAAGCAATGCACCCCTCCATCGGAAGATCACAGGCTGTCGATCCACCAATCAAGCTACTTGCTAGGGGCAATGCGAAATTGGCAAAAAAAACCCAAGAGAGGGAATCAAGTCAATGCCTATTCGACCACATGAAACAATTACTCACTGTTGCTGTTTTTTGCGCTCCAACAGTCGCAGCATGGCCTTGTCCTCCGTGGTTTGATTCAGGTCAGCAGCTGCACCTTCTGCTCAGAGCCCCATGCAATACAAGTTCAAAATTTTCATGTCAAACATCAGTAACGAACCACTGCGATCCCTTATCCAGGTGATTATGTAAGGCAAGTGCATTGTGTTTGCACAGCAGCTTCCTAGGAAAGATCATCAAAAACAATTTTAGATCATCTACAGTTAGCCTGTGTACAAGGGTTCAAGTGACCAATGGTAGTTGTCGTATATATGTCATGGCATTGCATATGGGCATGCTACCTACAAAATACATACACAACTTTAAATTTCCTATGAATGACAACTCCCATTGCTGAGCACCAGGAGATTAACTAAATGTATCTTTTCATGGGTGGCTCTTCCCGAAGCACATCGAGTCATGCTATCATAATTCAATGGCCAGAAAAGTGCGGAAGACAAGTGCAGAGATGTTCGGCATAAAGAATCCTGAAGCAATGAACCGAATCAGGATATTGTAAGAGCTTACCCCACGGTTTACTTGCGCTGCGATCATGCCATCCACTCCTACAACGTGCATGCGCTCCAGCGATGCAGGACATGGAAGCACAGCATACATGGATACACCCAAGATTCAAAAGCTGGAAGGAGGTACATACATGTCAAATAATGCAACCCTTACTTGTACATCTGTCTTTGCACTCGGCATGCACCCGATCATGCAGTATGCCATCATGTTAGTGACTGAGCATGAACATCTTGGCCGCAATACTTGAAAAAAACATGAACTCTGGATGACCAATTCAAAACGGGTCATATTCCCTGATTCGTGAAAACATAAAGCTTACCAGCCCTCTGTCGCCACAGCCAATGTCCCTGATGAAGGTACTGCACCTGATCCTGCCACAAGTCTCTGGTTCTGGAATTCCCATGCAACCATTATTGCCTCAGGAATGCTTGCGTGATGTCTCAAAAACCAACGAAGGAATGCCAAAGGCTTGTCAAGAAGTCCGTTGGAGAAAAAATCTAGAATCCTACCTTGTTTCAGTCTAACAATCGTGTTGAGAACTTTGTTTTGATGAAACCTGATTCAGATACAATGTCTCGGGTCTGCGCCTGTTTCACACCTGCTGAAGCTGTGCGTTAGCCAGGAAGCGCTTTGCCTCTTCAACTAGGGCTTTCTCTTTCTCCTTTACAATTTCTTTGCGTTTCTTGGACTTTTTGTGTCTAATTGATTCTTTGGACTTCTTGTATTTCTTGTCCTTCTTTTCTTTCTTGGATCTCTTTTCCCTTAACTGTTTTTTGTGTTTCCGGTCTGTTGCAGTATGTCCCTCAGATTCTGCGAAACATCCCATTCGAAGATCCTGCCTCAATTTCGAATTCCCAGAGTGGATTCATGGTTCTAAACCGTGATATATGACATACCCATAATCTGGATCGCATTTCAGCCAGTTGCCAGGATCAGTTGTACACTGTACTTTGCCTGCGGTTAATTAAACGAAACTTGTACACGATTGATGACCCAACGCGAACGCCGTTGTCGCTCTTGATCATCATATTCAATGCACCAATGAATTCATGCAAACCACGTGCAGCTAAGTTAGCACCGGACGGAGTGCTGCTGCCGTCATCACCACTATTCGATTTTCGATGCGACGTCTTGCTTTCTTTGGCAGGTCGTGTCTCGTGCTCATCATCGTTGCGGCGGTGTTTCTTGCCCATGTAGATTCTGGTAGACGTGAAGCAGGTCACGAGTTGCACGCTTCTTGTTGGTATCCTCTACTATAAGTTAACGCTCGTTGCGGCATGCCCTCAAGGAGCTTTTGTCCAGCACGAGCATTCTCGGGTTCTCTGCTTTCGGAGAAGCGACATCTCAAAACGGTGAAGACACTACATGCAATAGGCGGTGTCAGTTTGTCTCAGGCTTGAATTATCTTTTTGCGGAGATCTCGCAGCGCAGTGTCGATCTCCACAAACATGAAGGGATGGATGTTCATGGTTCCGAGGCTGGGTTCCCTTCTAAACCCTATGTCCACCTCAACAACAAGTAGGCGAATGTGAATGTGTTTTCGACCGGGATCTGTGCTTCGGAGCATTTCAAATGAGCATCGAGGACCTCCGGAAACGTTAGGCGATATGGATGTCATAAGCTGGGTCATCTGCGTCGGAGTATCTCTCAAATCGGAAATGAAGTCAAAAATGACAAACATGGACGATGTTTTTATGTCCGAGGCTGTTTCTTCCGGTTTGATCCGCCCAGCTTCACGAAAGAGCAAGGCGATTCATTGTCAACAGCGGGCCAACCCAGTGGCTTGCGATTTCGCATGCGCTTTTCTGTCGTTGAAAAGATCCCTTAGATCCAGCACCGATACAAAACTGCGCAGGTGCGATCGCTTCCAGGTTCGTGTTTTCTGCAACTGAGTGACCACAACCTCGCGCTACCATACCTGACAAAACTGGCGAGGTCACAGAGAACTTGTTGATTGCTCACGGTCGGACACTTGGAGGGAGCTAGATATCTTTACGAATCATGTATGATTGTAACGTGTCTTTTTCTGTCGTCAATCACTTTGTAGGGGCATTCCATAAAGTAACAGATGTGCTTTCTGGCACCTTATAAACACGCAAAAATTATCACAACTACGAGTTGCGCTCGTACCTTTGAGCTTCCGAGAGCTTCATAAGGAAGGAGCTTGACCACTGTGTCCGAAATCGAGATGCGAATACTTTCACTTCATCTAACAACTCTTGTGAAGATATACGCGAGTCTTTGCCAATTTTCCTATGAATGCAAGGAAGAAAAATCACTCAAACCTAGAGCAGTTTCAAGGAAGCTTCCGTATTTTTTCTTCTGCCTTAATTCGGGCACACGATACACGATTTAATGGCGATGTACACTGTTGAGATGAATTTAGAGAGATCACATTTGTGTGATCCAGCTGTCAGTTCTAGTCCGTTGATCTAATTTTTCAGGAACGGACATATCTTTCCGTGATTGTGCCAACCTACTCTTGCACAGTGTGTGTGCACTCAAATGAATAAGTCGTTTTGAATTGCAGTTTCTGGGGTTGGTGAATCAGATAGAGTTTCATGAGCTGCTTTGCAGCAATGTCCCGCGAGTTTCAAGGTTTGCTGCTGCTGTATTGGTTCCCTTTCAGCTTTGGTGATGTAGCTGCTACACTTTTCGCACACAACAAGCACGTCACATGATACAGTCATGTACACGAAGTCGTTGAGTGCTTCCCTTTGCGGATTGTATATAGTAAGCATTGTGTTCAACATGCGAGGGAGCGCGACAATGCTGTACATCATGTTGTCTGTTGTGCAGGGTGGCTCAAGATCCCTGACGAATTATTGCATATAAGCCCTAACTCTGGGCAGGCAGCTCGGGAGAAAGATTTATAGGTCGACATCTGCCAGGTGTAGCAAGTGGCAAAATTTATTCGGTTTTCTGCTGCCTTAATTGGGAGACAACTGACTCCATGTTCTTCCAGGTCACCCTCAAGAGACATTTGCTGCTGCACCCGAAAAATTTCGGCCCGAAAATGCGTGAGGTGCTGAGAGCGAATCTAAAGAGCGAGGTCAGCATGGGTACAATCTCATATCGCATTTGGAATTTTGTTGAGGTTTTCATGTTTTCATGACGGTGGCATGAATCTCAAACATTGTTGCATGAGCACTTGCAAATCCAGAAGGCTTCTTGATATCATGGTAACAATCACAGTTGATCCCATGATGAAATCATAGAATGAGTTTTAGTGAGAATTGGATATCTGCACATGGTATGGCAAGGGCGGTGAATGATGTGTGCTTCTTTTTCTTTCTTTTTTTTGCCATGCTAATCATCCTGAATAACACCATATTTTGTTCTTCCATTGAGAAAGGCAGCAACAGTGCAAACTTCAACAGTGAAACAAAGAGTTTGGTTGAGTTTCGCATGCTAACGAACACTCCATGTCGCCGAACTTGCTGCATTCATATCACCAAACACGTGACCTTGGTATGACATTGATTTGAATCAGTTTCTGGTGTGGATCTAGTACATTCACAAAGTCGGTCAAGATGCCATGTTGTGTCGAGATGTCATGTGCAGAGTCACTCAATTGGAAGCTGTGACTTGTGCTCATGCTGCAGGTAGAGGGCACATGTGATGGCCGCAATGGATACATTGTGCTAGTGACCAAGATCCACGATTCCGAACCGGTGACGATCTGTGGCTAACCTGTCCAAGGGTTTGATGCGCATCATTTCTGTGCGAAGAGTGCAACTTGAAATATGTGTTCTCATTGGATTTCCATTTGATTTTGTGCGCTGAGTGAATTGATTAAATCTGGATCTGGCATCTGGTTACGATTGAAGCTGCTGCTGTTCACATGGTTAGCATGGAACTAAGTACACACATCCGATTTGACAATCTGATTTTCACGGGTGCGTGTTTGTGTGGTGGACCAGGGGATGGTGAAGGAAGGCACCGGCTGGGCTGAATTTTTTCTCACGTACGAGTGCATCGTGTTTCGCCCTTTCAAAGGAGAGATCCTCGAGTGCGTTGTGAAGGAGGTGAATAAGTTCGGATTCTTTGCAGAGGCAGGCCCTCAGCAAATCTTTGTCTCCGAGTTGGTGCGTTGCTTCCAGATTCGCACGGAATTGAAGGATTGGATTTTTTTCTTTCCCACATAATCAACGAAACGTGTGAGAATCGGATGTTGCAGTTCAACAGGTTTCCTATCCACAGGGTATCCGATTCGGTAGGTATATGTAAGGTTTCTATATTTTCATTATATTGTGATGTATTGTCTAACAATGGCGTGCTGAATAGCTTTTTCATGACGAGCATGAAATGATATGAGAACCAACCCATTGCTGGCTTACTGCTTTGTTGTGCACTCTCTTCCCTTTTCGTTTTGAGTGTGCATCAGGCAATCACCTTTTGATTCCCTGGTTTAATCGTGCAATGGTACATGACGATCAAATATCTAGTGTGCACAACACAAGGTGTTGATGTCGATTGCATATCAGTTTCTTCTTTTTGAACGCTTGTTTTTCCCGGGATAATCTAGATATGTTCGAGAAAGCACGGTCATGCAGCACTTCCATTTCTTCAGTCCCCAACAGACTCTGTCCACCCTTGTCTAGCTGGGAACATCTCAGACTGTGCTGAGACCACGTGGTGAAATTGTCATAGCATACGCTGGATTCTGTTCTGCTTGTAACAAGGGCATGAGTTGGCGGACTTGAGCAAAAGGTTCTGTGTTCAATGTGGGGTTCCACCGTTGTTCTTGAATGTCTTTCTTAGGTTGTTCGCCTATTATTGGACAGCTCTGAATAATGAGGTTTGGGCGCTCTACCAGTTTGTATCTTTTTGAAATATCATCGGTTCCCCATGGTAATGATTATTGTAAACAAACTGAAAAATCAACAGCATATCTTTGCTCAATAAATCCCCATCACTCCAGAAAAAAACTTCTTTGACAACTCACAATTACTTTAGAAAACCCTCCTTGCTGGATCTACAGCTCGTCCCCAATGATTTCAAGTTCTCCAGTATCGACGAGCCGTGCTACGTCTCTTCTGATGGCATGGTGCGAATCCACTGTGCAACTTGAGTGTATGCGATTTAAACTGTCTTCACGGCAATATTCCAACAACATTCAAGAGACTTGACCTCTCCATTCCCCACTGCTTGTTTTTGGCCATCATTGTTTCAACTATATGCTTTGCTTCACCTACCAGAGTGTTTGTGTGAAGCACCGACTTGCTTGTTTCGTGGTGGGTTCGGCAGCCATCATTGAGAATTTTCTTGTTATTCGTGTTCCGGTTATTGTGTTAACAGGACCGTATCCGAAAAGACAGTGAAGTGAGACTGAAGATTGTGGGCACGTGCATTGAAAATACAGAAATTGTCAGTCCCCAGATCAAAGAGTACTGTACTGTGCTCTCACTTGGCAAAAAAACAAGTGTTAATTGTTTCAAGATCACATCATTAGATGCACATCCTGCAACCTTGTTATTGTTGCTGAGATAAAGCTGAATGTCAGTTCCTCAGAATGATTGTCCTCGAAAATATTCATATTTTGTTCATGCACCAACAGAGATGCTCAGATTCGCACAGTTCACGACAAATGTGATTTGTTTGTTGTGATTTTTTTGTTGGCAGAAAGAGCTTTCTGCGTGGCATTCTTTGAGAACCAAGTTTATGTCGGGTTTCCGCCCCCCAGTGTGTAAATGTATTGTGAAGCTCTTGTGATGATTTCTTCTGTTGTACTTGTAACCATTCTGACGTTCCATGCCCTGCCCCATCCCAACCTTCAGAAATGCATTGGCAGCATCAAGGACGACTACTTGGGTTTGATATCTGAATAGATATCACGCCACTTTAGAGTATACGTGCAACGCTCCAACGAGGCGCTTCAGGGTGCTTGATTACTTTTTTTTGTTTTGTAGTCTGGAACTAATAATGATTACCCACAAAAACTGAATTTTCTCACAATTACAAAAACGGTTCTTAGTGTTATGAAATGAATATCGATTTTCCGCCCTTGGAATCAAAAACGATCAGTTCGAACTGGCGTTCTTACTTGTTCCATACATCAAGTTCATCATCGACGCTGTTCTCATGCTGACCTCTATGCCGATCATCATGCTGTGTTCTGGTATGTTGTAATGTATGTTCACATATGTGTGCCGCATCTGATATGCAGGATCATCTCTTAAAGTCATTATTTGTTGTGGAATATTCAATGCTGGCTGCCTTGCAGTTTCTGTGAACATAAACATGGTCTGGTAGGGTCCATATCCACTGTCCAACTCGAAAGTACCAAATTTCATATCTTCACATATCGCAGAGTTGCATGGATGATCTGCAGGTGTAAGAAGCTAGGGTGTATCGTTGGAATCTGTGTTCATTTGCATTATAATTTAATGTTCCAACGCTAGGTTCAAGCGTTTTCCCAGGCCATAACTTTTTGGTGTATATGTCGACGACATGGCAAGCTGATAACCGCACAAGGAAGCACCCCAATGATGCAAAGCAACCCTTGTATCCCCTTCTCAAGGGTGGACCGTGGTGCTAACAAAACTTGATGAACAGTAAATGTTTATTAGTACCAAATTTAGGTATCAAAGGGAGGACTTGGTCAATCGAGCCTTGACCATCGTATCGTTCACCACGCACGCACACTTTGTTATTGCGACACATGCTGATTGTGCTCCATGGTCGCCATGCGATGTTGGGTGATGGTTGTTACCGTTGGTACTCTATATGTTGATTATATGTTGATATTGAAGGATGTGTGCGGCATCATTCAGTGTGGAAGGTGCAATATGTCCAAACCTCGCATGCAACAGTTTCACCGGATTGACTTTTGCCACCGTAAACGTGTTATCCACAACCACAACAACATGCCGTTTTGTACCCTGTCCGAAAACTCTACTTGGGCAAACTTGACTAAGTTCACTTTGTTGCTAAGTCGTCGACTGTGTGCAAGTGACGATACATTATCCATTGTAATGCTCCTTGACAATGGAAAATTTATCAGAAGGAGATGCCATGGGGCGGATTGTCAATCAAGAAGAACAAATATCAATGACGTACCAATGGGTTCTTTGCTGAAATCATTATTTGCTTTCTTCAGGGTCCGATGAATATAGTTTGCCGCATATACAAGATTCCTATAGTGAGACG
>NHOP01001360.1:0-11081 GCA_018697155.1 Pyramimonas parkeae | reverse complement strand
GAGCCCCTTACGACATGTTTGACAACACACACAAGGAGGCCACCCTGGACGAGATGGAAGTGCACCCTGGGAAGCTGCCGCGTTTGAAACTGAAGCGGGTTTTGACTCCACTAAAACAGGCGCAGCAGGACGCTCGTCGCCGCATGGACAACGCCCTCAAGGTGACACTCCCGGAGAAGTACTATTTCCCTTGACGAATGGCACATTTTCATCGAGCCTAGATTCTGTTGTCTTGGGACCTGCCTATGTCCCGGGGTTTTGAGGCCATTGCCTTGGCCCCTGGTGAATCATGTGTGGGGATGACCGGCCCTCGGTGTTCGATGGAGCTTGGCGCCAGTTCCCCACAGCAAGTGCCGGTCTGTATCAGCTGGCACAAACAGTTTGCAGCATGCGCGCGACCAAAAATGGACAGTCAACCAAGTCCCTGCGCATTGTCTGCTTTCAGATTGGCATGCGTCCAAGTGTGTGTGCTGAGCGAAGTTGGCGACACCGTTTTCCTTTGCTCTGTTGTCCGTCCAAGAACATTTTGTGGATGCGTATGTTTCCACATTGCTATTCTGAGTTCTATGTTTAGATTCAGCGAACATGAACCCTACTCGTATGCAGAAAGCCATATTGGCTGAGTCAAATGCTGGATTCCACAAATTCAAAGGTAGTCCTTTAAATGTGTGTGCAGAGTCCAACATGCTCGGTATACATCATGGAATGCTACGACAAATGTCACTTCAACCCCCTTGAGATTGTCCGCCGATGTTTGGACTTCCATGCGTGTCGAGAATGCAGACAAATGGTGGTTGGGTGAGCTTCACCAGGTGATGCAGGAGACGGAATATGATGTGGTGGTAGAGGTCAATCCAGCAAGCGGAGAGCACAGCTACAAACGCTTACCCGCTGGAGCCCTTGGGAAAGCAACATCCCAAATTATGGTAGGTGTAATGAAAATAAATCGAAATCCCTGATGATGTTTTGTTACACCAGCCATCAACATACACTTTTGTCAAACTGTGTGAGCAAGTTTGGTACATGGAAGAATTAAACACTAAAGGTCTGTGTATATTTGAAACTTGCGAAGGAGTCTCTTGGGCCCGCTTGTGAGACTATAGATACACCAGCTGTAAAAGTTTGTTGGTCAAAAAGATCAAATCACATGTCAGAGTCTGAAGCCATCATGTCCGGGAGATTGCTGTTCATGGCCTGCAGGTCAGTGGTCCGTCTTGTGCATTGCAACCGGATGGAGATCAAGATGATGAAATACCAGGGGCCCACTCAGTATCAACAACGCTTACAGAGGCCTAGGTGGTTGAAGAATGTCATAGACCTAGCTGCAAGACCCAAAAAATGAACAGTATGCACGGGTGGATGTACATAACATTATTGAAATTGCAATCGTCAAGAACAGAGCTGATGTATTATTTGCAATTGAGATGTTGCATGTTTGTAATGGACTGGACCCCTGGGAATAAAATTGATTGATATCATACATAATGTAACCACAAACAATTGTGTGTCCTGGGAGCGAAACAATAGTGTATGATGGATGCAAGGAATGCCACCAGCACACCACATCGCGGTTATGGTTTCCATGTAAGGAGACTACACAACATGCAGCACTAGCGAACAATCGATTCAAGCATCTACATCAGTTGCTCCGAATTGCTGTGCCTCAAGCACTGCACCCGACCACTATGCGAAGCAAGGCTGCATACGCTATTGTGCCCCAGAACCCAGCTCGCATGAACACCCCGCATCCAAACAATGCCATGAAAGGAACATACCGTGAGCACTGCATACATCACCCAAAAAGCGGACCCCTACCCACAATTTAGTTGCGCAGCACGTTGCAAAACACATTACTAGGTTCAGTCCTAATTTTTAGGAAAACTACTGTGCAGAAGGTGTCTCGTATACCAGGTGGTTGGCGAGTAGATTGCAGGGGTGTAGGTCAAATAATGGTGCTCATTAATCTATGCGCAATGTGGCCAAATCGACGCAGGCAACAAATAGAAAATTGTCATGCGACGACATGCCCATCACAGGCCTGCAATCCAAAATATACGCAAAAGGGCCATTCTGTTGTTCAGCTGGAGACCATATACGTGTGCAAACCAAGATGCTGGATCCCTGGAACTCTGATGAAACTAAAGCTCGCTACAAAATACTTGATCGTTGCAAGATACCCTGAACATTATCTCGTGTCGATCCATTCTGCCGAAAATACACTATAGATCCAATATCTTTGGATGGCACAAGAAGTGAAGAAGCGAACAGAACTCAAAACACACTGATAGGCACCAGATTGTGGATTGTTGACGCAATTGGCGTCGACAGGAAGGAGATACTGCGAATCAGAGCGGAACTGGCCAGTGAGTACACACTGAAAACCAAGTAGAGCATATGAAGCAGCGCTGGTACACCAGGACGATCAAGGTTCCAACCGAACAATGCTCGTCTGCTTTGTCACTGTCCGGCAGAGAACACGCACACTCAAAACGCGACTGAGTGCCGAAAAACAGTACTCACCTGTAGCACTGGGTAGACGAAATTGAGAACTGGATAGAAAAACCTGAACATCATCCTGGTCTGCATCGCCGACCTTAAACGAATTTCGTGGCCAGGGTTCAGGAAGCCAGTCACTTTCTCCCGTCCGATGGAGGTGTGTCGCAGGCGATTGTAGTGGTGTCCAGGGTACACCACCACCTCATCGCTTAGCGCAGCGAGAGTCTGATGATGGCACATACCCATGATCCACTAGTTTCAGCACTTGTGTGAAAAACCACATTTCCTTTTGGTGGTATGCTTGTTCCTCACACGTGCAGAAGGACACAGTGACATTGATTTGCACGTAGGAACCCAGCAGCTCACCTTGGATGCCAAGAATCTGCACCCACATCTAGCTTGATTCATCCGCAAGTCATATCCCTCCTGAACATGGCCTATGAGCATTGCTCACCTTGCACCGCTGTAATTCTGAACATATCTTGCGACAAAATAATCTCAAAGCTTTCAAGGAAAATCATTGTTGAAGGAAACCCTACCAGAGAAAGCGTACCGGAAATCACCATTAGATCTCATGCGGATGAGGAGGATGAGATGGCACAACAGCACACAAATCAAAGCCGCCCTGGAAGCGTCTCATGCAGACGTCCTGACTACCGTCATTTGAATGCAGACCACAATGCAAGAGTTGATGTACCTGAAGGCTGTGCAACATATCTCTAGGGCTGGAGCCAGGGAGGTCCACCCTTCCAAATGTGCCAGGCAGCAGCGTGTCCCCAGATAGAAGTCCGCGCTCCCTACCGTTTTCATCCATCATCAACAGGCAAACCGATCCCGGACAGTGACCTGCGGATTTCAAGCACAACAGTACTCCAAGAGGGCTGCAATGCAAATATGGTTGACAAGCCAACTGCTGGAATCACAGGCATTGATTTGGTGGGAATTTCACCCGTCCAGACCAAGGAGCATCAGCTTATCGTATCACGTCGAAGCACGTGCTTTCCGCAAACCAACAGACAAAATGCGCAATGCACGCACCAGAGTTCTCTTTAGTCGCAAGCTGATTCAAAACCGGGCCACAAAACTATCTGCGCAATGAAAGACGTGAAAATCGAAAGATATACAAACCAAAATGAAATGCGACATCCTTCGCTCAGTCTCTCGATTCAAAGTTTGCAATGCAATAGTTATCCCACGTAATCCCTGCACAGTCCAAGAAATGCCAAGGAATTCTGTGCATTGCTCTGCACTTGCCAATATCATGGCTGACCTGATAACCATGATAACGAGATCACAGCCCACCCCAAAGGACTCTCACATGACAGTACCGCAACAAAATCCAAAATTCATTCCATGAGGTGTACAACACCATGTGTAGGCACGTCGTCGAATACAAAAGAATTAACGAAGTTCGTGACACTGCAATGTATGCTCATGCCGAAATGGGTATAGCGGCGGCTCGAATCCCACGAGTCCAAAAAATCTCTCCCCTTTCAGATGCATCTGCATCAGACGATCTGTCAACAACCTCGTTGGCAAGCAGGCAATCTTCGGCTAGCAAGTGACTGCACCTATTGCCTGGGCAGCCACCACCATCCCTAGCAATTCCACATCACCAAGCGTTCTTCAATGTGATATACACAATTAGTGATTGCAGCATTACATTGAGTGCATCTTACCTGGAGTGTGCAAGCATTTCAGCTGCATGCGTCCCACTTTGATTATCTGTTCATGGTGCATGGGCACGAAGCAGCGCCTAAAAACCTCAGTTTGACGGACTGCTGTTGGAATATCATGACCATGCATGTACACCTGCAATGTATAGCAGAACATGTTCGCAAATCGGTTGAGATATCATTGCGCAAGAAGCATGTTCGAACATCATATGAATCATTCCAAAGATTGCCACACTCGGTGCAAATCACTAAAGCGTTGCACCACTGCTGAGGGACATCACGCAAAGAAAACATTTACGAATCAACTTGTTTGCAGCCCCTGCAGCTGATTTCGAACAACTTTGGTGCAGAAGGAGATTTTTGCGCGACGTTGTGTTGTAGTGACCAGCTATTGGCACTAACATCGAGAGATCTTGGGAATGATGCATGGGCTGCAGCGAAAAACAAACAACAGCAACAACAAGAATATAAGAACCAACATAATATCATGTTCTACAACCTGGTTCCCCCTATTTCATGAGTATCGATTCCTCGCTCTATCCAAGTCTATTGCAAGGATATCTCGGTCACAAATTCTACTTGAAATTGTGACTACTTGAAACTTGATGCAACAATGTTTACATTTTAATCAAAACATTTTAACAGAGTGCCATAATGTGAATAGGTCGGATCATGTACATGCTTTGCGTCCATTCTACGAACCTATGTCTCTTGAACCATGATAGCAAGAATTAAGAGACCTGTCCTGAAATACGGAAAAGAAAAATCCATGAGGGCATCGTTGTCTGTAGCTGGAGATCAGAGTAAGTGCCTGGTCCTTTTGTCAGGAGCACCCACTCCATCAGTAATTTGGTAGACACGCACATAAGCTTGATGCACATGGGTAGCGCATGCCCAAGACATGGTATTCGTCATCATGCATACAATCTACTGTGAACGATGCAACAATGTTATCCCAGTGCTCATGCGGTCCACTTGACACAAGCAAATAAACCTGTAGCCTTCTAGCAAAAGAAAGCTAGTGGAGCATGATTCGCTTACTCATGCTAGGCTAGCAGGCTTCTTTAAACACGCGACCGGCAAGAAAATATGACACCACCAACCTGAAGGCCCTCATTGACAAGCTCTTTGATCCCTGGTATGGCGCCCTTCTGCAAGAACAAGTTGAGAGGGAACGGATAATATCCTCCGATATGGTCTGGGTGCGCGTGGGTGGCCACTGCCGCCACCAACCGCATGCGATTCACTTTCGCGACGTGCTTGATGCCGTCAATATCCCAACAAGGGTCCACAACTATGCAGTCACCAGTCTGCATTCTTGCAAACCAGCATGCTGGTCAACACCATATATACCTGAATACACATGTTTGACAACAAAACGCAAACGATGACATCTTTCTAGTATCTGAGTGAACCAGGTTTCTTGCTCGAATTCAGTTAACAAACCATTGAAAATATGGACGTGCGTTTTTGAGACAAAAAATCTTGAATATTTTGCTTCATATTCAATAACACACATCGTTATTTCACAGTAAAATAATTTCTCTCAAATCACATTGTGTGAGATGGTTTCACAAGTTCAAGGGAGCTTTTGGAAGCGAATGGGGGGATGGTGATGTAGTATTGAAGCAAGGACTTGTGTACTTAAAAAGCGGAAACAGTCTATTGCATCTAAATCGTATAGCCTTCCCGATTTCTTGACACATTCCTAGGGATCAATCAATTCACAGCGAAAAAATGTGGTCAGATGATCAGTCAATACGTTCATTAAATCTGTATGTTGTGCAATGCTGGTATGGTACAAAGAGCAGGCAATTTGAATAGGAAATAATGCGAATTCCATATTGGATAAACGAGAACTACACACATATACACCCATCTACCCTCAGGGAACTCCACAGTGTGCTGGGCAGGTTTTCCTGATCCATCAGACAAATTCGGTTGGACTCATGGATAACCTTAGAATATGAATCATTTGCACTTACAAAGTACATTCATGATTGGTCGGTGGACCTTTTGATAGTGTACAGACACATTGGTATGTGCAAGATGAAGTTTAGGTATTGGAGTCATGTCCTGGATTGAAGTCCCATCCCTGATCTGAAAACAAGTTTAACTATGAGACCAGCATCTCACTTTTTCTCTCTTGATTTTGAGCTGAACTTTTTGGCAGTACCACCTCTCAAGTGTACACCTATCAGTATGTAACGTACCTTGCGATCTCCCACAAGGTAAATGCAGTTCATCATGCGACTTGCTGATGTGAACAATTGTTGCTGATTTGCATTCGCTGCAGCCACCGCCAGATCACGTCCAGGCAGAAGCTGACGGAAAAAGAAACTATCATCGACCCCCTTTTCCGTGTCTGTCATTGTGTTGAATATGAGTCCAAAAGCTCTACCTAACCTCAATCAGCGATCCGGCCCGCTATTGTATTTGAACAACGGGATATCTGAAGGATGAGATGTCAATGCTGTTGCAATCCGTTAAACGCCTTTCTGGCCAAGCTCTCAATACGTTTCTCGTCAACCTGAGGCGTGCCCAGGGGAATCCGATAATTAGGTGCGTGAGAATTCAGGGCGTCGTTTGTTGGTAAATGCGTTGTGCGTACTTGCTACCTTCAACCTGCATGGTCAGCATCTGTATTTACAAGAGATATCCGCACATATCAGAAATCAGAGGCTCAACCTACGTTACACGACAAAGAGAACCAAGTGCTCAGCCTCTATGCGCAGTAGCGTGGTCACCTTGGTGAGCAGTCACACAGTGGGGCTTGCATACTCGCCTAAGAATCCCCGAATTCTCCGGGGTTCAATCAGATCCCAAGATTGCGTCCTAATGGATCCATGGCACAATCGCAACTCTGCTATGGCCTGCTTTCATCGGACTGATTACACATATGTGCTCTACTAGTATGCCATGGTGGCATCGTTTACTCCGAAGGGCGGCGAATTCAGATCCCGACTGCAACGAGCATTCGAATTGCCTCACGGTCTCGATTGCACGCAGCCTATTGCAGATTATTGCACAGCACGAGATCTGAAACATTCAGGTATATGGCTGCCTTCCATCACCATAATGATCAGTATCTAGAAGTCGGATATGTTGCATATGTTTGTTGAAATGCAAGATGTTGGCGAAGCCCCGCGAAGCGAAGCCACCGATGCCCGCGAACGGCGCTGGATACAGGAACGGCCCTCTACTTCCGCCTGAAAAGAGAGCATTCGATATAGGTTAAGATCCTGCACCCGCGAGACGTCAACTCCCTGGGTGGAAAATCCGCACCCTGGACTCCTGTAGCGGGGCGAGGTCCCGATTTGCGCCAAGTGCATTGAGCTCGCCCCAAGTCACATTACTTGAGATTAGATGTTCTGAGTGTAGGAAGATTATACAAGGTGATGGGGGTTGTCGTCCTGGTTGGATATGTCTATTAAGTTGTGAGCATGACGCACGCGCGCTGACCCTGCAAGTAGCAGATGTAGAGTCTGGTGTATGAAGTACATCACTGTGGGGGCACGCGAAAGCGGAATCCGATATCAAAAACCATAGTTGCGAAAAATTAATTTCAATCGATTCCCACAACTTTTCGGACGACCGCAAATCCCAGAATACTTAGACTACTATGGACGAAAAGCAGGCTCTGGTAGGTGCCCGAACAAGAAGTGTTTAGTTTGACCAAAGGCTATCCGAATTTCTAAACTTGACTTGCACCAAATTTAAGCGTGATATATGGCAATGTGTGCTAAAATGAACTTGGAATCGACATATCGTATCGTGCATGTTGTTTATTGGTCAGATTTGATGCACTTACTTGAACGTCTGAATTTTTTTGGTGGGCTCTCAACCTGTGATCAACAGCAGTTGCAGCTTGGTGATTGTTGTGTTATTAGCATACCTTGCATATACTACGAAGAAGGCCGATTCCATTATCTGTATAGCAGATGGCAACTAGATATCCTTGCGTTCGCATCTGAAGCCGTCTTTGCTTCCATTTACGACCGGTTGCCCTTTCTATCGTTTCTTCACTGCTTCAAACAAGCTCCGACATCCGCTAGCGAGTGGATGTGGATAGTGAGCATGTGGACAGCGATGCCATATTTACGTCCAACTACAATAAAATGACAGTGATAATGACGCTCAAATTGTGTGCGTCAGCAAGCATGATCTTCAAGTTGCACGCCACGTCCTCTTGTATCAATGAATGATTCATCCCGAAAATAGAACCGAAGGGTGCCGTCGCCTTGATAGGCGTACAACAACCGGAGAATGATGTGTTGATCGGAATGCTGAGAGGAACTAGGTTCGTGATTTGATCTGACGCAGACCCTTCAATGGGCTTTCGGGTTCTCCTCCGAAGTTAGTGGCTCTGTTGCGGTGGTATCGGTGAGTTCTCAAGTGCCTTCACATGACTGTGTCGCTTATCAGAACAGCCGCTCAACAGGGTCTCGTATTTCGTTTCCCATGATTATCTTCGAGGTGTCGCATACGTTGTAATGCTTCTTCGGATATCCATCATTTGTTCTGAAAGTGTCTGACAAACCCTGAACTGTGTAAGAAACTGAATGTGTCTGACCAAGAGAAATAAGACGAACAACTTCATCCATACACTATTGCAGCGTGGAAATATTCGTGAAATGAATGAAATGCATAACGTGCACTTGTGTATGAAATATGGCCTTGATTCTCCTATGATGCTGATTCCTTCTATGAATTGCTTGGGTTTGTTTCGATCTCCTAGACCACAGGACAAGAACGAATTTGCTATACTGCAGCGCATACTACAGTTATATATGATTGCATCGAAAAACAGCAGACGGTGCTGCAGGTACGGATGTGCATCCCGTAATGGATTCATGTTATCTGAATTGAGCCTGATGGACAGAAACTGCTTTGTCTAAATGTTGTGGTTTGGGATGGTAAATAGATATATTTGGGAACATGGTCAATACGCATGAGGATGTCTCTGATTACATCCCCCAAAACTCGGGTTTGTTCAGTTGGAAACCGAAGGAATGAGCAAATAAGAATCTTGAGCCCTGAATATATGAATGTTTCAATGGTTTTTGTGTCTGCTGCCGTCAGTCAAAGAGAAATCAATGAAATCAATCTTGAAAAACAATATCGCTTTTGAAATTGCCGTGCAGAATCACCGCACATGCCATACACATGATCCCAACATATACGATTCATCGAGTGTATCAATTGCTAAGTTTCCTCAAGGTGGAGGGAACAAATCTTTCCATAATGAAGACATTTCTAGGTGAAGTCGTTGGGTCTCCAGCTTTGCTTCCATAGGCGATTGTGAAAATATGCACATAAGGGGTGCAAAGTGGGTAAACACAAAAACAATTCCATCGTACACATGTCTGGCTCTTGCAATCTGCGTTTTGGGCTTTGGGCCAGACTTCTAAACCAGAGTTGAGCCACTGCTCCTGCATGAATAGCTGTCCACTTATCGAGCATTTTTTTTGAAACGTATTTCGGATGTGAATTTGAAACTGTCTACTAGTCCTAACCTATTCTCTGGCTTATCTTCAGGGTCACTGCAATCGCATCACATGCTTGTGTACGACCCAGGACAAGTCATGCGTGGTCACTGCAGATGCTGGGGACGAATCCATGGTGGTCTTGTGGGATGCAGACACGGGACAGGTAGCCAAGGCGATCATCATGGAAACTTTTGTTGTGAATGCAGATCAACATTAGGTGTTGTTTTGGATAGGTCAATCAAACATCATGCGTGTGAACGAAACCAACAAATCCACATGTACAGGGAATGCCTCTTCTCATGTATCCATGTTAGAATGCGTGAAAATCCCAACATATTGTCATATTCAGACGCTTTTTTTGTAACCTATGAAATAAGAACTAGTTTGGTGTCTTCTTTATGCGCTCACCTGTAATGGAAGCATGCATCGCCGTTTAGAAGCTGGGAAGCCATGAACGTTCAGAGAAAGGCAATGATCCATCTTGGTATTTGGTTAAATGAATTTTTAACCGGATCCATGCTAAAGTGCAAGTGCGCTCTGCGTGAATTTGCGCCCCGAAGCGTGGGTAGGAGCAGTTGAGGGGTCTATTTCTCGAAAAGCTGGAACCAGCACCTGCCCCTAGCCAGACTCTGGCGCACACATCTCTGCGTCTGGCTTGCTAGCCACAGATGGATTGCATGTGTACGTTTGTCAGGGGGGTATTGCATTTGCAAGACGTCGCTTCGGAGTTTGAATCTCAGGATTGGGCCTCACAGCAGGAGCAGATATGTCTGATGGAGGTGAATCCTCAATACATGTGTTTCTGCAAACATTGAGGGTTCATGTCACTCGATTGTTCTTGAGAAGGCAACATTGCATTTCCACAGGTTCATCTCCCGTCTTCCCTGTCCCAATGACAGGCAGATAATATGTGTGTAGAATGCTCTTGGCATTCTCTAGCTGAATCTTAATAGCCTGGTTTTTGGATAGGCTCCCAGCGATGGCTCCACAATATAGTTGCGCATTTCCGCCATGGTTCCGCGATTGTCCGATTAGGGATGTGTTGAATTGTGCTAGTCTTCGTTTTCAGGTGCCGTGGGGACTAAGGTTTTGTGTGGCATCTATTGCGCATTGTCGTGGATTTTGCATCAGTCGCCTGGAGATTCCGTGATAATAACTTGATGGGTTTACTTTCGACGGTGGTTATGGATAACCTATTTCGAATCGAGTGGTATTCAGAGAGAACCGATTGTAGAGCCAGCCCTGGGGTCATAACGTTTCTTTGTTGTATGTCATGTGGGGTGCCTCGTAACGTATTGCGCGCCTTGATGGGTGAGTTTAGCGTTTTAGGGTTTGCTTGTGGGTGGTGGTGGTCTCCAGCCGCTGCGCACCATCGTGTCCCCGCACCCTGCAGGAGTGGCGGCCATGGACGTCTCCAGCG
>NHOP01001359.1:0-11080 GCA_018697155.1 Pyramimonas parkeae | reverse complement strand
GCTCAATACGCCTTCTATTCTTAGCAAGCAGTTCATCACTGGCCAAGCTATTGATATGCAAGAGATCATGCCTAATGCCGTTGTGTATATATGATTGATCATGATACTGTGTGGCTGGTGCCGAAGTTTGCAAGCCTGAGGTTGTTTTTGTCTCTTATTTGTAGCTCAACCGTGTGGCAGCCTGCACTGGTGTAGCTTGAGTTCCCAGGTTGTTGAGGTAGTTGCCTAGGGTGGAAATCTATATTCAGCCAGTTTGGCTGGCGAGTCCGATTCGATCAGGAAGAATGAATATTCCAAATCCAGAATCCATCAAACAGATTTACATACAAGGACGAATTTCGTTGGGTGACACATAGGCATGGGTTCTCTGCCGTTCATGATTTTTTTAAATGTGGAATGATGCACTCAGAGAGGTGTTTCTGTTGGCGAAATACACAGGGGGCAGACGGACAGGACGCTGGGATCCGTGTGCGGGTACAAACTGAGCCCTACCCTGCTCTTTGATTTTGTCCAGTTGTTGCTCATTTTCAAGGACTGTTTTGTCAATGTTTAATAACTTCATTTTTGTTGTGCTTCCGTGATGTGTTTTCATTGAATCTCATGCTTTTGAAGTGCTTCTCAGATTTCAACGGGCTTGACAAGCCAAATCAAGGGTTCAGACTTTTGCCTTGTCCAAAGATAATCTCCAAGCGTGACGGGTGGGAGGAGTAATTCAAATATCTTCACGTAATGGTTTTAGCATTTGCGCCATGCGCTTCCAAGGTTGCATATTTGGTATTCATGAAGGGAACACTCTGCTTTCATTGAGAATTCGCAATACCTGTGAAGTTTTTGTGATTTGTCCAGAGCTAGTTAGAAGTAAAATCAGGTGTTTGAAGATGTCCATTTGAGAAGAGCATTGTGAACGCTTGTTCTATATGCAAAACAGAGATTCTTGGGCAAACTTTCTTTCTTGAGATGCTATGTGCGTATTTGAAATTCTGTTTCACTGTTGTGATAATATACACCGCAGTTGATAACACACATGGTGCAAGGAACTTGAAACTAGAAGTGAATTAGTACTTGCACCATTTTCCTTGCGTGTTCAGAAGGCTGGTGATTTGAAACACCATGCACTTGGTCCTTACGGGATGACAGACTGAGATGTACTTCTGCAATTGACAAAAGCTGGATGAGAGGGGTGTATGTTGGTGTTGGTCAGACAAAGGTTGTGAAGAATAAGGTTGCTCGCCCTTACCGCGTCGCTGAGATGGATATCATGTTCCACAAGGGAATATCTAGCGTGGTGTGTACTTTTTGGGACTGCAAATCCTTAGCGAGAAGTGGCCTGCCATATAACTGCTCAACACCAATAGCCATCTTATCACTAGATCTTGCCATTGTTTTTGTAATTATATCCATCCCTGCTTCACCTGCAGTCTCCTGTCCATTTACAACAGCAGCTGGATTCTCTTTTCATGAAGTTTTTGTCACGACGGATGTGGTCAGTGGACAAATATCATATTGTGGTTGTGTTATTCGTGCCTTTTCATAGACTTTATGTGGTTTCCAATTTTTGCCAGAGCTTTCTTGAAGGACATCCAGCATGAACTGAAGAACGCAAGAGGTTGAATATCTGCTGAATTTTTTGCAGATGCATGTATGCACCGAAGTTTCCGCTGTATGTCAACATAGTGAACTGAACAGTCAAGCCTAGGGTTGCGCGGTTCCTAGCTGTATTTTTCTGAAACATGTGGTTTCATAGTGGTAGCTTTGGAGCCGTCCTTTATGGCTTCTGAGAGTGTATTTGTGGCAGTACCAGAGTAGGAATGAAGACTGTCCACATATAAACTTCTTACCAGTCAGACGTCCGAAAGGTAGGAAGACATGCTAACGACAAAACATTCGTGAATTGTTTAGTTGACCACAGCGTTTCATGCACAATTTTTGTCAGGGTTGTGTTCTGGATTGTGCGGAGGAGCTCGGTATCATTTCCCGTAAAGGAGCTTGGTACAGGTGCGCCCAACGAACCTATTTGATTATTCATACAAGTGACCTGTTTGATGCCACAAGCACCGTACTGTGTCATGGCGGATAAGATGTAGTTGCCATGATTTTGTTCCCTAGATCTGTGTTGAAGGAACACGTTTCTGCACGAATAGCACGAGTAGACTCAGTAGAAGGCCCATGGAGACAGATCTGAATCGGCCCGTGTATTTATCCAGAAGGGTGACTAGCTGCTCACATAAGACCCTGTTTTGGATGTCTGTATACTGTTTTCTGAAGCTCAACCGAGTCAATATGTCTATTGTGAATCAAAAAAGAAGTTGTAAGGATACAGGATCTCTCTCAGGGCTTCTATCCTTATTTCCACAACCAGACCATGTGAGTTTTCGGAAATGACCCACCAGCGTTTCATACAACAGACCAATGCTGTGAAATTCAGCCCAGCCTTCACCAAGGCGTCTGGATTCTTTTGAAATATTGAGGTTGAGAAACTGGGCCTATCATTTGGTCTTTGCAGGCCCTTGCTGCTTACTGCTTACTTGTTTCTTGGTGCAGGTGGTGGCGAAACATCACATTAGGTGGTCTCTAAATCGGATCTGGCAATTTGTGCACGGATTTTTTTTTCACCATTTGAGTCCGATACGATTAGATGGGAAAAACAGGATACTGAATTCTATCACTATTAAAACTTAAATCCGTGCACTTCAACGATGTTGCAAACCTAAAGCATACAGCTGCACTCTTTATGCGGCAAGGAACTTAGTCTTCCCGTGCATTTGTGGCTTCTGCTGAACGCTTTTGCTTCTGAGTCGTATGAGAGTGGATCGCAGCCAGCTGCAACATTTGTCGCAGCTATTGAACAGTTGTGGTAGCAGACGCATTCTGAAGTTATGGAATGAATTAATGATACAAGTGTTTGTGAACTATGCTGTGCTTCCAAGCCAGTTGCTCGATGATTGCGCCACAAAAATTCACACCGGTGACAATGCTGGGTCTTGAAGTTGTGTTGATACATGGCTTTGTTTCGACCTTTCTGAGGCATCGACTACCTTGTCACAAATGATTACATGAATTGCCCATGATCTTAGCTCAGTGAACTGCATGTGACTGTGTTCGATGCAGTTATGGCGGTTCAAACTTAGGTCAAGGTCGTGATAAAACAGTAGCATACCTTGAAGAACATCAAGAAGTCTGCAGGTGAGATTCGCATTTTGGAACGTGTGAACAAACATCTTGCTGTTTGATTGTTATTTTGTTTTGCCTGTGCTGTAAGGAGCAAGAGGCCACGCACCATTCACAATCAATGACCATATGTTCTAACATTCATTGCAGCGCTTGTTTCGGTAAATGATTGCTCACTGCGCAAAGTCGGCCCACCAACAAACTTTGCCAATGACACGTCATCCAGTGAGGAAGGCATCCTCCATGTTAAGACCTTCTGTCACTGCATTTTGTGACTCGAGCCACCAATCATGCCACCCAACATATGCGAAATACGTCTTTTTACTGCAACGTCCTGACAAACCAACCCTGTCGTTGAGATTTGCTTTGTTGTTGCGGTAGGCATTGCGACTGCTTAGTGTTGTGCACGCAGAACGGTACCCTAAGACTGCACCTGCATAGCATGTTCACGATTGTAGCCATTTTCATCCCGGTATTTTCTGATTTTCGACTCTGCAACTCTTGGTCGTGCACAGTGAAATTGAAGCAATGGTACGAGCTGGACAAGCTGACGCGATGCCTGATGATGACACCCTGGACATGCTGACTGGGGAGGAGGATAGCTTACCGAGCAGCTTTCCTCCTCAAGGAAGTCAGGAGATGGATCTCATGTACTCACTTTTGGATGGTGATGAGACCGAAGCAGAGAGCTTGGCTAAGCCATAAATATTTTATGCCAACAGCTACCAGTTTCTGTGTGCATGTGCTGACGTATCTAAATCAACATAACAGATGTACTAGTCGAAGACAATATTGGACAGTCACGGGTTTTTTGCGTGGCGCAGTGTTTGCGCTGTTCACCACTTGCAGACACGCCGCTTGTCAAGGTAATCGGAAGAAACTGATAAAATTGAACGCATTTCCGGGGTGGGATGTCCAGTGATCGTACACTACACATAGTGCGCAATTTTCTATACAAACATTACTCTCCTGTAGGTGTGCGCACATCGCCAAAGCTACTGAAAACGTATGATCAATGTGTACAAAGAAATGAAGATATTTATCATCGAATGCACATGACGACGAGCATCACCATTGACGAATGATTGAATGATCACATCAACTCGGTTCACAATTGGTTCGAATCCATCATAGTTAAAAGGGTCGTTAAAGCCTGTGGTACATTCATGTGATCAGAGTTCGGCCGTGGACCAACACAGTCCCATTACACGTCCATCATGCTGGTGTTAGTCCTATCTGCGGTGGAAAAACATTGAACGCGGAATTTCACATCACTGTAATCATTGCACATCTAGCATAGCTTGCTTAGAGAATTGCATGATCATGTGTACCATGCAAACTTCGATGCTTCAGCAAATAAAGCTATATCCGGCAAAATACACTTCGGTTTAATCGCTGTTATCGCCATTATCATCACTGCTATTTTCACCCATCAGAGCAGCTAGTTGCATAGCCATATCTGCAGCTCGATTGCGACGAATATCGTCTGACATGTCTGCTGCATTTGCGGTGTCGCGTACATGCAGCACTTGTCGCATGACCTCTTCCAGCTTGTCCATGCCCTTCTCAAACACCCACATACGCACATGCACATACATTGATCCAACATAAGAAACGAATTTTTTTTGGGAACACGACTGGATGAGCTGGTGATCAAAGTGCTATGATACAAGATGGGAGAAGAAAGAAGACACGAGCTAAGGTGTTTGGGTATGTGCAACGTCACAACCATGTGCACTGAAGCAGTGTGCGTCATGTCACTTGGGTACCTCAGTTCCTTGGCAAACCCACAATCTGCTTGGATGATTTTGAATCAACATTTTCTTACATATGCTGGTTGTTTGTTCATGATGTCAGTCAATGTTCGAAGAGCTTGAATTCCAACTTTAAGAACAGAAAATTCCAAGTACTAGGGAAAAAAAACTTTTACACCAGCTCGAAATCATTCGGATTACACAAGGTTATGTGTTGCGATATCGGGACAACAACTGGGTGTTCACCTCATCTTCTGCAGGATGACCCTGATGATCCTCAAGCAAGTCTTCTGCGTGCAGGTGCGGTGCTTCAGAAATGTCGTCACCCGGAATGACTTGAATCTTGCACTCCTTGCTGCAATCCTGTAAGGGCTGTTGGGATACATCTGTGCAGCACATCAAATGCACAATCTGAGCTTTTATCCAACAAATTCTCGCATGCCCATATCGTTCGTCTTCAGTGAATTTGAAGTCGTCAATCAAATCAAAAAATTGTTCCACAGCGATAAACGTCCAATGGACGAGTGCTCACTCACATATCGGGCACAATTATGCCATAATCCTGACGTTTCCACAGCATCCAAATGATCAAAAGATTACGTGAACATACAGTAAACGCAATCATCCTAAGACACAAAACATGATGCTTTAAATGGAGAGTGTGATTGCCAGATATTGTTCTTGTGGATCTGCTTGAGCTTTCTCCTGATTTCAAAGAGCACATAGCAAAGTACAGGGTAGTTGGAAACTTCATCTAGAATACAGTTATTGTTTTATTCACTTTCATAGGTGGAGATGCTGCTTGATTCCGAAACATGCAAAACTTTCTGCCGAATCAAAAGCGGTTTTCCATTTCCTCATCTGCTGATGGTAGACAATGCAAGCATCCTAAGGCAACAAAACAAAGCATTGGAAGCTCATGTCCCAGTTTCGGTACGCTTGACGTTCCTCACATGTATCAATCCAAATACAGTAGAAAAATGGAATACGAGCATTGAAACATGCACAGGTGGCCGACAACAATAGAGTCACACTTCGAGACGTGGCGCGATCGGTCAAAAGTGCTTTGTGAAGATACCTTTGCAAGTGCTTACTTATGTTACAGTTGGGTTCCCAGTTGAAGAAGAACTTATTGCAACCCAAAAAGAATTGGCCTTTGCGTTACCTGAAGTTGTGAGTGGTGGCTGGGCAGATTGGTCCTTACGCTCTAAGCCTGACCACATGTGGGAATGCAGTGCGCTGATCACTCTTGGCAAACCTTGAGGCTCCTCTATTGACGCTGCCAACTCTGCATTTTCACACGGAAAATGTTGCCCAAAGGTCTAGTGCCTGTACAGTATGTTTTGTTGAGTAAGCTCGTACCAAAAGCAGCCTAACTTGTTGATGTGGATGACTCGCAAGTTGACCACACATCTTCTTCGCTGGCACAATGCTCCCTCACTGGGGCTCTTTCTGATTGTGCGAATATCAAAGGCTTTTGTTCAACTACACTAAGCGTTGGGTTATCCAATGGATGTTGCACACAAACACTGTTAACAGTGAGAGGGATCTTATGGTGAGAGTCTTGAGCCATGAATGTGCAGCACAGCGTATATTAAGGTTGAATACACAATACTGCATAACCTAAATCCAATCAATTTAGCTTTAGAACCCAAAAAATCACTAAATCTTCGAAATGAAATATTTTTAAAGGTATCGGCCTCCTCCTTATGCTTAAGGATGAATATGGGATTGTTTCAGAACTGCGCAAGTTGCTGATGCCGATGCTCGTCCGCACTGAGTTAGTGAACATGTGTTTGGTTCACATAGATACGAGAGTTGGGCAAACTAAGCAAAATTACGTCAGAAAGCTGCGGACAAGGTGTGAAATGGTCAAGGTGTGAAATGATGGAAAAGATAATTGACATGAGGCATGTGTTCATCCATATGCATTCACATGATCCCAACAAGCTGGGCGGGATGCCACATCAACTAATCACGCGATGGAATTCCATATCCTAGCAATGTCACTCCAAAGAACAGTGCACCAAGCCTACAACATATCCGCAGATGCAAAACAAAGATCCAGTAAGATGCGCCCTAAAGGGATCGAAATCATTGCCCCCGCAGAGACAATCATGCACACCTGAGCAACCTTCTTGCTCACATGCTTATGTGGCAAAGTGATCACTCCAGGACCGGGTTCGAACGTCAGCTCCTGCTGCTGGAGCTGCTCCGGGTGCGTGGATCTAAACCATGTTGCATGACTACCGCATTCAAAATTAAATGACAGAAATTAGCAAAAGAAAACAAAAAATGAATAACCGACCATCTATCATCAAGTGTGCCAAGTCCTTGTTCTACTTTACTTTAAAGCTAATTTACCTCAATCATGGAAATTACAAGATCTTCCAAGATTTGCTTGACGAGAACATATATCACAGCATTTCATGCTCCACTTCAGGCAGCATGCAACTAATGTGTTGCCCCAACTCCGAACTAGTTGCTCATGTGCAGCTCAAAATCAGAATGTGAACAAACATTTCAAAACCTATCATGATCTGTGGCTCGAAGTGCCCATAATCAATTGCATACAAGAATTCGAATTGTACTAACATTTACAGGTCAGCAGCCAATCTTTTCGATGATGGCGAGATACGCTCTCGTTGCACCACGCATTCTGGGTATAGTCACGGGGTTTTTGAAGTTTCCCCTGTGCAACTATAGAACTTAACATGCGATTCTGTAGACATGGCTCCCCACCTTCAGTGGCATACATTGCGGATTATGATAAAGTGACCAGCCTGGCCAAACACTCACACAAACGCATGCCATGTGCCAAACGAAGGCTAGCGCTCGGTGCAGCCCCTCCCACAAAATCAAAAGTACAAGACTGGTGTTCCAAGGAGCGCACTTACTTGCGTCAAAAGATGCATCACTTGTGCTGATTTCAACGGGCTCAAAGCCCTCCTCCAAGCACCATTCCCAGCACTTGGCCATCACCCGCTGTTCTGGTGAAACCTGAGGTGAAAGTCCATCTGCTACATCAGGCAAGCTTGAGAGATACTGACAACATGATCCTATATGTACCAACTGCTCTATCACCCCAGCGCTAGCAATCATGTTTTTGACGGTACCACAGCTGTCGTTGTGATACAGCCGCCACCAGTATCATCTTTGCGCGAGTTTGCCATTCTACCCAAGGCTCAGCAGGCCGCTGTTTGAAAAGATTGGGCATCATCAATATCGTACACAAAATCAGCTCTCACGCCATCAATTCACTATACTACATGCGACAAAGTACTCACGCATAGATTCCCCACAATACTCATGTTAACAATCCTGCAAACTGTATCGAGCTGTGATCACTGCGTCGCCCATATATCATTAGGAACAAGCGTAATCATTTGATCTTTTTTGTGAAGACTGACATACCTCTGAGCTCCGTAAATTGCCGGCTTGCATAGGTGAGGCAGAAACCGTGATTACTGGAATCAAATCCCTTCGTCCAACCAAATTGCTGGTACGCAGTCTCGAAGGAAAATACAATGATTCACAAACTATCAAACACATTCGCTCCCGTCTGCAACCATGTCTTTTCAAACTACCATATGTCTAAGCAGTGGGTTGGGGGTTGGAATAATCACCCGCTTAGTGTCATCCCCAAGCCAACATATGTTCGTTGACATATCATCGGCCTTTGAGGAACTTCCATGCCAGGTCTTGAGCTCAAGACCTCTTGTGAATCAGTCCGTTGCCATGAGCATGTAGGCATCTGTTAACCAAGAGTGTTGCCAAAATTCGCCGAAAAATCAAACTAGTCCTGTCGGAATAGGTCACCTTCAAGACTGACGCTATCCTTGCAAGCCCAACAACCGACTCAACCTCCCGCTGTCGACTGCCATGACAATCTGCATCGGATGGTCACTCCAGCTCATAAACACTGTACAATCAAGATCACACGGAAATCACATTGCTGAACGAATTCCATGAGGACACGAGGCGGCCAAATGAAGAAAATCTTTCCAGGGTTCCTGGATTCATGCTTGGACTTCGCTTGAAGTTTGTTTGTTCCTTCACGATGTGAGCAAGGTGGAACACACACTTCCATCGCCTGCTTCGATTTTTTATTCAAATCGTAATTGCATTTTCTGACGTCCTTACGACTGCCTCGCCAACCAACAACTCATGACCCGGATCCTAGTTGTTGGAATAGATTGACAATGCACTCGTACCACCACGTTTGAGTCACCCTTGCCAGCGTTTGCGTGGACAAGCGCCCCCCCCGCTCGGTCCGAGGACTCTTGTTCCCGCTGTTTGATGTTGTTTGCAATGCACAGCTTGACCTGCAGTAAGCAAGCTCCGGCCACACTCTCAGGAGGGAGGCATACAACCTCGTCTTGCGTACACGTGTACACAAGATGATCTCGCCAACGAGTGACTCAAGGCCGTCCCCTGTATCATCGCTGTTGCTTCCAAATGACACTCGGGAATGAAACGCAACAGCTGTTGCAACACATAGAACAAAGTGTGAAACGGCCCCAAGTCACGGGCAAAACATGATCCTTCGCCAGGCTCCATAAAAGCTCGCACAACGCAAATCTTTGCAGTTGTCGAACAACTGCATGTAAAAATGTCAGCACCGGTCACCACACCAAGCTTCAGGCTGAGACGAATGTGCCGTCAGGCCTTGGATCTAAAAAACACCTACCACGCTCGTCAGGTACAACATGTTGACATGGTGGAGGAGGTGGGCATCCTCCTGAGGGTCTAAAGACACGATTGGGCGGGTTTGTCCTGTTTTCTAGTCTCGCACCTCCGTGCTGTTGTCTATAACAGTGCGATTCGCGCTCACCCATGCGGTCAGCGCATCAAAGCTTGCTTCCTGACCTTCCATACAAAAATGCCCCAAAGTTTCTTGGTGAGTCAGGACAATCATGAGACAGAATCAAATGCGTTTGTGCTCTTTCTTGCTGCGCATCGTATGGACTAGTATCCCAACTATTGGTTTTGGCAAGATGTGTTCATGGTAGGGAGTATGTGGACGAGCGTTATCTCGCTATGTTGGGTACAAGAACGAGAGTTGGTGTGCTGGCTGATTGAAGCGACACTTGCAGACCTACACAGTTTTGCAATGCCTCTTGCAAAGGACATTTGGCACTGCATACGGTCGAACAGATTTGCATGTTGACACCCGCCGTTTATCTGTTCCTGGAATTGTATGTTACCTGTATAATTGCAATGACATAGAACAAAAGCACCCACATCATTGCATTGTTTGGGTGCAGGAAAAACCATCATTATGAACAGCAGAATTCATTAAAGCAAGAACAGGAATGACACAATCTAAACCAGAGAACAATACAATCACGATGAACCCGACAGAAACTGCTGTAGTGTAAGGCTCTTCAAATTGCAATCCAAATCTTCAGGGTCTGAGCTCGTGTCAAATCTGACAACATATCACGGCTAGGCGTGACTGTGTAGTGCGCTTATGCATCCCGTTGATAGCTTGTACATTCTTGGGCTTGTGGATGAGCGCTGAAATAATTGGATGAAGTTTTTGCACATAGTGCCTTCCAGATGCTGTCTTGCGTCTTGCAAAATCTGCGCATATCATCGTACAAATGTTCATGCCAAATTGTGCAATACTTGTCCATTCTTTGTCCATGTTACGACACTCTGTTGCCTGCAAGACCAGCAGCAGCTGACAGGGCGGATGGTACGGCTGGGTTCGCTACGCGCAGTTCATGCGCACTAGCCACGCTTGCTGGTGATGAAAGCACCAGTCTGTATCGTGTATAGGCTGCAGTCTGGTGTGTGTATAAAGGGATGCATGAACCTCCTACTATGAGGGAACAAATTTCAACTGAGTCACGCACGAAACTCCGCCACCAAAAATGTTCACTTTGAAATTCGCTGAACATAGTGAAAAACACACATTGCGTGTAACCTAAGGGTATGCATTACGTAATTCCCGTCGGAATCGTGTCAACGGATCTTTGAACATCCGTGTGACACAAAACATTTCTTTGTCGCTTAAAACAATCTTGGTGCCCTGTACTTAAGTTCCTTTTGCGTTTACATCATTCCTTTTGTGTATACGCGCCGGCAACCGACTGCATATAACACGGACTAGGAGTGTGTTTCATATGGATTTTCACGGGTCAGCACTGTCT
>NHOP01001358.1:0-11082 GCA_018697155.1 Pyramimonas parkeae | reverse complement strand
CCTTGCCTCGTGCTCGAGAGGTGCACCTCACCGGTTGTTCGTGTTGGCAATTCTGCTCCCAACAAGATTCAAACCCACAACCTCTGGGGTCAGACTCGGGGCGGCTAGCCACAGCACCTGGAATGACCGACTTGGATAATTCGAGAATAAACTATGGATACTGTAGCTGCACTACAATCCTGACCCCGCCCTCCAGCTATGACTTCAGCCATGGTTCTGATACCAGTGTATTCCTCCCTTTATCCATGTCCTGCTCATAGGAGATTTCGAACGAATGCCTTCTGGAGTCGATTTCAGGGTGGCTAAACGTTGCACCAAAGGCTATGCGTATACCTGGAAATTTCGTCCATGTAGTTCTGCAATATGGATTCAAGTCCGGCCGGATACTGAAACTCGAACATGAAAGCGGGAGAGTTGTCTCAGCGAATCCGTGAGCTCCAACAGGTGTGTTCCATGATTGCTTCGCAGCACTCCCCTCTCCTTCGCGTTCAGCTAGGATGAAGTTTTCGGATCTTCAATAACTCAACCCGTTTCCGAAGTACGAAAAGAGCTCGGGCTACTCGTGATCGTTCCGAGCCCGAGAACACCTTCCATGTCGAGCCCAACCCTTTGGCCCGTGCTAACAGTAAAATCTGGCGATCGTCAGAACTTGACGTGAATCTGGATGCGCGTTAACGCTTCACCTCTCGCCAGTATTCATCGATTGAGTTTCAACCGAGACCTGGTCATCGATCTCATCACAAGTTGTCCAACGCGGCGTCAACTGGTCTGTACTCAAAACAGCCGACCCGAAACTGGCTATTTTGTAAGCACACATGGGGCTCGCAAAATAATCTACCCCACGGCTGCATTCGGGGCTCAAGAGACTCGTCAAGTGGCGAATCCGTTGTCAACTTCCATATTTTGGTGTGCGATTGCAATAATTTGGATTGTCGGAAACGCGGCTTCACTTGTGCACTTGCGCCGCCGTTTGTTCTTCTACCAACGTTCTAATGCTGTTTGGGTTCAAGAGCTGCAGACTTGTATGAATCGTTTCGCCAGCTGCGAAGTTTGACTCACCTCATCAGCTCGGAATGATGTCGGCGTTCAAAAGTTTAACAGTGGATATGAACCCATCCTGTTTTGCAACATGAATTCTAGGTTCATTGCACTGAATTATTTTGCAGTAAGCAACCGACCCCTGTTCGTTGCAGCTTCGAAATTACTGGTTGTGATGTATTGCTTGTCTATTGATGTGTCACCAGTTATCATGTATTGATGATGTTTTCATTAGTGACACATGGACCCTGAAATATGGTTGGAGAAATTGTCATTTTGTCACATCATTTTCACATGCTTGGACCAATTGATGCAGTGCTTGCAGGTACAGTCTCATTCTCAAATAATGCAATAATCTGTTCAAGGTCGCATCTAAGACAGGATTAAGAACAGGATGGCAATTCCCACAATCACCAATGCAAACTGATTTCTTTTTCTGGCCACTTTGACGAGGAGCGTGAACATGTTGCGACCTGTGTTGTTATTTTACATGGCAAAGTAAGTAAGAACTCGTATGTGGTAACTAGGCGTGCACAGCGTTTCTTGCGTGCTGATCTCCAAGTCGGCGTGGACGTCACGGCAGCTAGTGGCCAAGGACACCGTACCAACACAATGGGTAAAAAGGACAAACAGGCGAATAAGACGAGTGGTCAGATATCACTGCAGAACTCCCATGCCCATCTGCAGGTGTGAATTGTTATGAACCACCATGAACAAGGAAATCCTTTGATACCATGTGCTGATTGAAACTGGACAACTGCCGCAGGCACACGCAAGTAAGATCCCACACACATGGTGGCCAGGCTCTGCAAAAGAACAAATCTATTGATCGGATGGTTGTCATGAGTTGGCCTGGACCTGCCTTGGACAAGGCAACCATGCTTCAAAACTGAATTCTGTGATTTGCGGAGGTTGACATCAGAAACAAACCACAGGACTTACCTTTGGGAAAAAGGTTGTCAGTTTTCTCTCGTATCGAAGTGAGGAACTGATAGAATCTTGGCTATGGATGCCATACGCAGGTTCTAGGCCTTGGCATGGACACCGCAAACAGCGTTCGCGCTGTGCCTTCTGTGCATCTCTTTTTCAGTCTCCAACGTTTCCTGTTCAATTGCGGCGAAGGTCTGCAGCGTTTCGCTGAGGAGCACAAGGTTAGGTTCACAGTGCATGTATAGGTGTCAGTGATGATCTGCCACATACACCAGGTGGAATGCGTGGGTGACGGATTTCTCACTGACTGATCCTGATTTGTGTAACGAAGCAAGCTCGATATCCAAGAGGGAATTCACCATCAACCTTATGTCATTGCCTTTTCGGGTATTAGGAATCGTGTTGAGTTTCGCACATCCACGTGCATCAGACTTCGAACTGTCTGCGACATTATGTGATTGTTTTCCAGCTTGTATTTTTTGCTTACTGATGTATATCAGCGTATTGTTTCTTTTGCACCTGGTAGCATGGTGGCGGACCGTTCCCTTGACGGAATCAGCCGCCTGAAGGTAAACCTTGATGAGCTCCTGTGTTTGCGTGTACATCCCCGTACTGCTAACGCTTCGTGCGTTGCAGGTGAAGCTTGTTCGGGTCCAGGACGTGTTTCTGACGCAGAACACCACAGCCGCAATGGGCGGACTGCCAGTGCGCTGAACCCCTGGCTCCACATGCTGTTGTGTTTCTCTTGTGCTGGAGCGTCCAAACCGCTCGAGCAGCTCATTAGGAGAACAACGGTTCATAGACTGAAATCCCTAGACCTTGAATCAAGCCCCAAAGAGTGCAGCTAGGCGTTTTGTAATTTATTCGTTTCTCAGCCAAGTCGCAGGTCTTTGCAGGAGTGTAATTCACCTCCAAAGAAGTGTTGCGCCCTGTGCTGCCCTCTGGTCTGTGAGCATAAACACATGAGATTAGGCAAGGGCCATGATGAACGCCAGTCAGAGTTGAAACCGCCAACACGATGACAGAAAAAGTGAGAATCAGGCACTGAATACCCGATCAGGTGTTTCAATGATGCTTGCGTCTCATGTGATTCTACTTCCGGTGAAATGGATTATCTTCGCACGTCACATCTGATCTCTTGCGCATTATGAGCTGTGTGTTGCCTAGAAGGCGCCACACACTGCAACTCCATACCTTGCATATTCACTTCGCATGGTGTTCTTCAGAGACGGTCGTGGTTCATTAACGATTGCACATGTTGGAAGTCATTCACTTCTAACGCATCCAAATCTTCGAATGGTCTGCGAACATCAACAGATTGGTTGCGCAATTTCGTTTTGCTCATCGCATTTCGTTGAGAATGGAAGCTACATTTTGAAGAGGGGGCGGAGGTAAGGGCGGCACTTGGCCCTGCAATTAAATGATATGGCCTTGGGGGTATGATCCAAATCGCATGCGTGCACACATAGAAATGAACACGCGCACAGCGAAGACATAGTTTTGCTTATAGTTGAGATGAATGGTTGAAAAATGTCTGCAGGGCACCTTGTTGACCCTGTCGGACCTGGCCGAGAGCACTGGGGTGGACTTTCAAATGAAGGTGCTGCATCTGGCCTTGCAACAAAAACAATCCATTGGATTTGAAAAGTTTGAAAGGCGTCTATACAAATGCGTGGTTGCATTTTCAACAGCCACTGGTCTCGCTTCTCACCATGCCGTCGACAACTTCTATGGGAAACAACTAAATCGAAGCGGTCCTATGGGAAGGTTGACCATGGCGCCGTCCAGGAGATGAGCTTTTAAAGGACCTCCTTGAGTATGCATGGTGCCATTTCGTTGTATTGTAGCTGCGCTCTCTCCCCAGGCTTGAACACTGCAATTTTTCCCTCCAAGACACAAGGACGTCTTGAGTTTGCATTCAGGTGATCAGATATATTTCAAGCAGGAGGAACGAGAGATCTCGAATGCAAATATGTAATCTGTAGTTATGGATGCTTGAGCTGTCCATGTGAGTTTGAACAAACAAACAAGATCAGTGTCCAAACCAACAGACCGATTCCTTGTCTGTGCCAAAGCATGAGATGCGTGCTGATAAGCTTTGTGTCGTACAATCGCAATGCAACAAGGTCCAGGTCTACCATTAACGCAATAAACCTTACTGCAAGCACCTTCAAGATAACTTTAAACAATGTGGGAATGCATGATTGGTGCCAGATTCACGGCCCTCCCGGACTGGAGGCAGTAAGCAACCTGATGAATAGATTCACTAAGTCCAACATGCAAGTGACGTACCATGAGATTCCCAATACACAAGATCCAGGTAAGAATAGACCCCTCCGATCAATGATGATATTGCAATCGCAAGTGTGCATGCCAGTCAATCTGTGTATGTGCGTTCATGTTTCTTGCACCTGCTTTGCGACTTTGATGTTCATCACGCGACGTTGCTCGCGATCTTGTCTGCCATCAGTACGTGCTCCGTTTTTGAAGGTTTGTTTTTGTGCTGCTACACTAGTTTGAAGGATATGATTGCAAAGTGTTGAAGTTCAGCATTGAGATTAGATGGCAAGGTCTGCAGCTCATCAGGCCAGGGCCACGCGTTAGAGCATGTGTGCGCATTTCGTATGCGACCAAGTCTTGATGTTTGCCAGCACATGGTTGCCAAAGATGTTTTGTAAGTGTAGATATTGCAGTCATCTCCCAGCTGATCTAGCTTATCGTCTCAGAAGTGGTTTTTGTATTTTTTGTATCATCATGTACAACCTCTTGCAGTGAATATCAAGAAATGTCACTGCGTTGCGTTTGCCGTGGAGTGAGAGCGTGTCAGCACTTGCAGGCAAAAAGCTTGGTTCGGCCTGAAGAGTTGCCGATGCTGCATATTCTGTTTGCTGTAGCGTTCCTGACCCGTTCTGGCTCCAAATTGGCTGTTGGGACCAGCCAAATGTCCCAATACAACCTATAGCGAATCTCTTTCACGACCCGTCTTTTGGTACTTGAACTCTTCTACCAGCGCCTACCTCGGACTTCAGGGCAACGCACTCAGAGCGCCACTTCTTTTGACACATATGCTTGGCCTAGTCTGTTATACTTCTGTGCGCCGTGGCAAGTGGGCCAACTTATGTAGGTGAAGTCGGCTGTAGGTCCCGTCTGCCGGAGAAGCTAGCTAGTCATCCAAACGGGCAAAGAAATATCCTCAACTGTCCAAAAAGCATAGTCCTGAGCAGCCTACTCTAATTGCCGCTTAGCATACCAATGTTCCTGACATGAATATGATTCATATATGTGCATGTGTATGTATATACTGCACGCTATGTCCCACATGCCAGCAACCGGCTGCATATGATGCAGACTAGGAGTTTGTTTCATATGGATTTTGACAGATGAGCAGAGTGTCTCCTTGGACCCCTTAGCGTGTGATTCAGTTGACATGCCCCCCCGCTTCATTGGTAAGGGTCATTGGTGTCCCCATATGTTTATATACATATGAGGAGTCAATAGACTCCTGTAAGCCTGAGGTGGATAACGATGATAACGATGATAACGATATTATGTAGGAACATTATATACTGGGATATGGCCCCGACCAGCTGGGCGGGGTGCCACACCAACTACTCATCCAGTGGAATTCCATAACCTCATGTTATCACTTCAAGGAACATTCCACAAAGCCAACATATGCAGATGAAAAATGTTGGTCCTGTAGGCTGCTTCCTCAAGGATCAACACAAAAATCCCCACACGAACACTGTCATGCATACCATGTCATGCACAATTATGCCGCACAAGTATGTGAGCAACCTTCCTGCCTGCACAACCATACATATGCTTGTGCAGCATATGTGAGAAAATATGTGGACATGACCCTTATCCATAGCACGAGGAGCCATGTCAAATGAATCACGCATTAAGTTCTGTCGATGCACAGGGTAACGTTTTTCATGAAAGAAGTGTGTATACATATATTCTCATATATGTCTACTCATGCACCCTATATAGATCCATGGTACTGGATAGCGATGCGTGAAAGTGCCGCTCGGTGTACGATGGGTTCTATTGCGTATCCGCTTAGTTGCGCTACGTGTTGGACAAGATGTATTTCCACTCAGGCCTTGTGTGCACTTTACAGCGCCGTGCGTCAAGAACGAGACGGTGACCATCACTCCCGTCGTGCTCTGCCCTGCACCTCCCTCCAGCAGCCCCGAGCCCGAGCCCAAGAGGGTCAAGCTCCACAGCCCCAGCGCGGTGCCCGCCCCACCCAGAGCAGAAGCGCCAATGCTGCACAGCGTGTGCTACCTTGGTCAGCTGACAGACACCCCGGGGAAGTTTGATGTGGTACGTACATCGGAAACACGAGCCTGGAATTAGAAGATCCACAGTTTGTAGAGGGTATCGGAAAAGCGTCATCTTCCAGCGCATAGGGAAGTAGTGTTGTAAATGTGTGTACGGAATTGATGTATTGTCTGTTCTGTGGATGCGCGCGAGTACATGAAGTCGATCAAGATGCTGTTTCATGATGGTGGATCCCTACTGGAGTCCGACATCCGTTTACGAACTACGTCTTCGGACAGAACCGAGATTGTGGAAATTGAATGTATAGACGATCCACGTGTTGAGACCAAAGGCCCCATCAAAGCACTTAGTAAATTGAGGTTGGATGTAGATTGCAATTTATATCCAGCCATGTCGGGTGGCCTGTATGCTAAGGCGGCAGCATGCTTCCCTGGAGGTCATGCGACGGAGCTCTCACTTACAGGGTTTCTTTCTCGACAATGTTGCGTCTCAGGCCACCATGGCTGACAGGTAATCTTTGCTCAAGAAAAGCCATCATACTAAAACTCTGAACGTTCACCATGACATCTGGTGGGACAGATTTATATATTCGTCATCTGAGCTGCCCATGGCGGACATGATTCTTTGAAAATTGGACTAGGCCCTTTCTTTACGGACCGCTCAACGCCGTGATCGAGTGTTGTGCTCCGCCATTGCCTCGAGTTCAGAGTGGTGCACTTCTTTTCGTTGCGTGGCGTGCAACAGCGCGCCGGAGGTAGTTGTCCAATCCGCGGGTTTGGATGTGGTGGGATCTGCTCCAGAACAAAGCCAAGGCGCTTGGGATTAAGCCCGGGCCTGTTTTTGGAAGGCTCAAGACTGGGGAGGTGGTGACCCTGGAGGACGGGCGAGTGATCACTCAGAGCGACGTGTGCGACTGCACCCTGCCCGGCGCCGAGTTCCTCATCGTGGACTGCCCCACTGACCAGTGAGTTGAACTCACGCAGACAACAGTCCCTGGGACAAGGCTTGCATATACAGGCCCGGCAGTCCGTGAGCTGGGTCCAGTTGGAACGAGCAAGAGGCTGCGTTTCGAAAGCGCAAGCGGAGTGTGTTGCAGGGAAGTTCGTCATGTGTAGTGTTTGTAGAACAAAGGCAGGACAAAGCCTGCATGGTTTGAGCCGTTACACGTTTTCACGTTGTTGGTGCTGGAGTCTGGCGATGCAATGAAGCTTCAGTGAAGCAAATCTGTTATTTTGCGTATGCAGCGGTTTGTCGAAGCGGAGTTTTCATATTGCTGCAATATGTCAGCTCCCAGGGTATTGGTCTGCATTTGTTCCAAAAGCCGACGTATTCTGTCTTGAAGGACGGATTATTCAGTGACATTTGAATTTTTGTTCTATTGCCGCGATCATTTTTTGGGGGACGAAAATCTTGCATTGAGTTCTGAACTTTATCTGTCCTCAGGCACGTGCAATCTCTGCGGGAGTCCAAGTTGCTTGCCCAGTATGTGGGTCCGCGAAGTGACCCAAGCAGGCTGCAGTGCGTGCTCCACTTGACCCACGCTGACATCGCCGCCTCTGACAGCTACTGTGATTGGATGCGCTCGCTCAAGGGCAAGCCCACGCACGTGCTCGCTAATGGCGCGGCAAGCGGGTACAAGCAGACTGTGTTTCTAAGCTCCGCCTGGCTGAGGGTGAGAACGCCTGCGCCTTCAAAGGGCGACCAATAGAGGTGGCATTCGTGCATTTTCTCGTGCATGACTTCTTCCCTACGGGCGGATCATGTAAGCCGTGGCAGAGCTATGAGCCATGCAGTGTGAAGCGCAACGGGAAGTGTTTTCTGATTCCCGTCGGCATGGTCTGTTGATGTCTGTGTCCGCTTGACGGAGGCAGCACGTTGTTTGCACAATCCCAGCTTATTTGTATCATACGCTGTAGTCACTTGCTTGAGTGACACTTGTCTGCGCGTTTCCATTATTCGTCTCCTTGTGTTGAATTTGCTTTTGCGTGTTCCTCTCTTTGTACAAGAATGGGACATCAAGATGCTTCGCACAGGTTTGGGGCTTGAATCCACTAGCGCTATTCAGCAATAATTAAATATGCTCAGCTTGCACCCCGGTAGCAGACCTGTGATAGGTTGGCGACAACTCCAATTTTGCTTCGTACAATATGGACCAACACGCAGACATCTCGATGGAAATCATTTGTCATGCCTGAGGGAATTCCACGCCACGTGCTTGAGCTTTTTTATTGGGCTTGGGTCATGCACTCCAAGCATTAGCTTGTGAGGCTGAAGAGATGGAATTCAATAAGGGACTTAGTCGACATGCCTTGCAATCAGTCCCATAGGTATGGAGTCCCGGTGTGTATGATGGATATCACATGTTCGCCACAATGAAGCATGGTGATGATTAAGTTGATTGTGATTGGTGTGATCCATCAATAATCAGATGACTTGCCAGCCAGCATGGTAATTTCATGTATCATTTAATACAACACCTACCTATGTCGGAGCTTGAATGCAGAACTATTGCCACAACGGGCAACGCCCAACCAGCTAGGCAACTTGATGTGGTCTTACAACAAAGTTCTTGGAGAGACATATGTTACGTTGAACAATTAGGGCACCAAACATGCTCCAGTGTGCATGCTGTTTGTACTGGGATTGCAGGTCATGTTTGTTTAGACTCCAGGATTTCTGGGGTAACTTTTCGTACAGCGGGCGTACGCGTGGCCTTGCGACGAATGCTTGGGGGGCATATGCTTTTACATGAGTCTGAGCTCTCAGCAGTGATCATCATGCTCTGTTCCTCGTACGTCTGTGCTGTGCAGAAACGTTTTGGAGTTCAGATGCATTGGATTGCTTTACCTTAGGAACTGTTGCTGGCCCATGATGTGAACGAAAACACCACAAGGATGGTAGTTGTCTCAGCTACGGAGGAGTGACGATGCTGTTGCCCAAGCAATGTTGACTCCCCCTCTCGGACTCTAGTCCGTCATTCGTTGGCTTGGTTCCATCCTAGGCTTCTCAATGCACACACACTCCAGGCGCACTTGTCAATTGAGGACTGGAGTGCATGCTGGCCGGGGTTTGCTGAATTTGATTTCGTTGAACAATTTGGCTCTTGTGGATTGAGAGGAATCGAGGTTGCTGGCATTTGCAATTCGAGCGCCTGTCCGTGACAAAGTTCACAAGGTTGCGATTGCTGCTACCGATTTCGACGCCTCCAACTCGAACTGTTGCCTAAACATTCCATCATATCCTGAACTCGCAAGATCACTTCGTTTCTTCCATAATTCGTCCCAAGAGAAACTATGTTTTTGCTCTCGCCGCCTGTAATTGACCTTCAGCGACAGCGGCTATTAGCCATGAGCACACAGCGCAATATTGGAGGGGTTGATGGATAATGGGTACGGACAAGCCCGTCCATGCAGAGTTTGGTGTAGGATTCTTGGTAGAAGTTGTGGAGAGGCTCGCACGCTGTTTTTGGGCCTAGTGTACTTCATGAACTCATGATGCTCAGCCTTGTGTATCTTGTATGCTTAAAGAACTGATTTCTCAAAGCAAGCCTTAGAATCATTTTGAGTTGCTTTTCTATAGGCTCATTCTGATTCCAAGCTCGATACTTGTTCTGTACAGCGTTCGCAATTCTGTCTGAGATGTGCATGCGAATAAGAACTTTGACTGGCCCTGTTTCTAGGTGCTTTGTGAGGGTTTCCATAAAATGGTTGATCTAACATCACAACAACAGTAACCAAATTGTACCATTTTGCATGGCCGCTTCGATTTACAGATCCCAACCCGAGCATTGTTTCCAAAAGGTCTCAGAACGCTGAAAGTGGCTGTGCCCATCTGTTGCCCAGGATGAGCTGTATCCACATGCATGTGATCTTCCAAACAGACAATTTCAATTGACACTCGTCAGTTAGACTTGAGGCGGTAATCTTCAGCATGGCAACTGCTGATGTGATTCCCACCCCATCGTGCGCAGGAGGGAGCAAAGCACAAGCGTTTTCCCCACGTCTTTCAGTCCCCCGAATGCAAACGCTTCTTGCAAGCCATATGTTCATTGGCATGTTTCTGATTTTGAATAAGCGAGGATGCGGGTGCCCAGGGACGCACAAATTTCGTTCACCCACAGGTGTTTCCTCCCTTTGCCACAAGTCCAATTGTTCCTGAACCGTACACCAAAGCTATGACCCGATTGGAGGAGCAAGGGGTCAATATTGCTCCAGGACACAACCTTTTTAAGTTTCACCTGCGGCCGCTCGCTTCCATGGTGAACCCCCAACCCCCCCTACCCTCGGTGACCTTTGTTTGGAGTTTGATCCTGGGATGATTCAAGAAACAGGTCGAAGATCTTTGGTTACTGTTCGGCGTCAAGCAGGAAAGACTTTCTTGATTCTGGCGCATGTCTTGAATCAGGTTTGCTTTTTTGATCTCTGGGTGATTGTGTTTTTTCGTTGAGCACAACATTTTGTAATGAGGTGGTTTCTTTTTGTTCGACCACGTCAATCTAGCCAGAACATTCTTCATTTCTCAAGGCCATTTACTTCGTCACTCAAGCTGAATTTTGGAGAAGTAAATCTGGAGGCATGAAACAAAGTGTGAATTGCAAACCGCACTGTGCACTCGGACTTTGATCTTCCTCAAGCATTTTTTTTGAAAAGAGTCCTGCCTCGTTGTGTCCAAGTTCGTTTGTCTCTGAACAGTGTTCATTGTATGCACGTTCCCATTTTGCATGCCCAATGGTGTTTGTACATTAGGCTTGCCTACGTAAAGTAGCACAGGCTCAGATCATGCTAGTTTGTTGGTTGGATTTGGAATGCTCGCTTTAAAGCGACG
>NHOP01001357.1:0-10000 GCA_018697155.1 Pyramimonas parkeae | reverse complement strand
CGTGAAACTTGCATATGATGGATGAACCAAAACAAATTCATTGTGCGCGTATTTCAACATGGAACCGACCCCCACCAACTGAGAGGGAATCCACGTGGAAACAGGCACGTGAATTTCAAATACTTCCCAAGATGACCCTGAGAACAAGTGATGGATTGCTTTATGTAGTGATCGTATACAGCTATGCATTCGAGTACATACGCGGTATCCAGATTATCACACAAATGTGCAAATTCTAGACACTTATCATCAGATTGACTGCCGTTTGGGTATTCATGATTCTGATTCCAAACCTGTTGCCCGATTTTTTCTCAGTCTGATCGAGAGCGTGAGCAGGATCCCCACGATCCTCATCGTGACCTGTACGAACCACACGAGGAGGAGGAGCCACACGTGCGCCACCTCAGCACCTGGGACGGGACGGCCGTCACACGCGACACGACCATCCCAGTATCGGAAGCCATCTCAACTTGCATCCGCAACGCCCGCAACAAGTACAGGGTGAGTGCCTGCATATGTGTTAATGCAGCAGCCTATCCACCAAGTAAGGGTTGATGCAGTTGGTGAGGCTCCGCAGCCTCCTCCGTTTTTCGTTAGTTACACGTCATGGTTGTCATGTAGACATGAAGTGTGTAGGGTTGTAGAAGAAGGTACTTTTTTGGTGAAGCAACTGAAATCCGCGCTTTTCCTTGACGGGGAAGTTGTTTGCCGAATCATATGATAGCGGAATACATTGAGATTAAGTCGTGCATCTCAATCCAAATGCATCGCAATGTAAGTTATCATCTTGTATTGGTGTTCTGAATTGGAAGTGAAGACAGCTGGCTGAGATATGGAGAACGATTGTCCATATTCTTTCTCTCCTAAGTTCAGTGTTGTGTTGGCATATAAGAGTTCAGATACCCCAACCCAACTAATTGGAGCTGTGGTTGCCCAAGTGAATATCCGTGCACCACGCTACTCTGTCTTCTATTTCACTCATTGCGTCTGTTTGGTGAATTGGGTCTGGGTGGTACTTCTAGTAGAACGGTCGAGAAGCCACCTTCAAGGTGAGTTTTGAGTATTCGCTTTCATTACCAACATGTCCTGAATGAGAGGGTTGTATGAACTAGGGAACCTTGAAGCTGATATCCAATGCGAACTTGTGTAGTTGTGGCGGATACGCCATTGTTTCTCACAAATATTTGCAGTGACTCTTGTAGATCAAACCAGTTTGATATGTTGGTTGTCTTTCACATAACTATGTGTTCATGTACCTGCAATTAAGGTGAAAGTTCTGATGCAATTATCATATGGACGAACCATCTGCTGCTTGCATGTGATGATTTACTTGCACCAAATGTCTGATGGTGTACACGCTGCATGATTGCAGAAAGCCTTGATGCCTTTCCGGTTTTCGAGGGATGGACGAGAGCAGCTCCCCAACTCGCTTGTGGTCACTATCCAGGAGTTGAACAAGGTGAGGTACTGATGGTATCTGCTAGTTGCATGCAACCCGATGTCAAATGGAAGGGGGAGCTTTATGTTGCCATGAAGGTCATGCACTTGGAGTGTAAACGTGCAGACGGTCTGTGCATCCAAATATTTGCTGGCTGGTTTCAGCTCCTTGGCTTTTGTGGGAGTTTGTCAGCGGAGATTGTGGTTCAAACCCTTGCCCCTTTATCTTTCCTGATTGAACTGTTTGAAGCGTACATTGCGAAAGCTTGGTTGTGCATTGCTCGCACTTCCATGTGTCTTTCAGTTGTATATTTTAATCCAATATACCACGTGTCCTGAGAAGCATCAACATCTCAACTTTTCAAAACATATCAACAATTGTGGCATACCAGCCGCTTCAAACTGTGTAGCGTTGGTCTCTCGCTCGGCCCAGGAGGTTGTTTGCCACTGCCCGTGCCTGATTTCTGGATGTTGTTCAATGTTTCATCGCAACTTGAGGACTCATACTGAAATCAATAGTCACCCTTGTATTGCATGTTTTGCCGCTAGGTGCTCTGTGAGTGTTTGACTGGCAATGAAATCGTTCTCCGCACCGAGGATCAACTGTTGACCACGCTAGCAGCCGGTTCACCTGCTGAATAACCAACTGCTGTACTGTTGTTGGAGTTCAATGCGTGTGACGACGCCCTCGTGAATGGCGACCTGCTGCGCGTGCAGCATTTTGCGTGGTATTAGAGGTCGCTGGTGGGCTTGCTTGCAGATTGACATGGAGCTTTACCAACAGGCGCAGGTCCGCTTTACAGAGCACTTTGAAAAAGCCTCTAAGGAGCCCAACTTTCCTGCCCCGGTGCGTCTGAACCTCACCCAATGCGTCGTCATCAACGTGATCAACGCCATTGCCTAGTTCATGCTCTGCAACCAGCCTAAACCCGCTGGAGGGTACCTTAGTGCATCTAGGATATCCATCTTCAATTTGAGCGTCCCCTACTGCTTCAGTCGCTGTGGTGCAAACAGCCATGCCGCATGCCTCCCACACAACTCCTTGTCCTCTGAGGCTGCTTGACAACTCCTAGCCCTCAAAGGTTGCCTGACAAGCTTCGTCTTTCTTTGTGGTGTGTTCGCGCAGATTGCTAACACCGAGCCTGGAGTACACCCAGACCTTGCGGGCATGGACAAGAGCCGCCAGGCCACGCAGGCTGCCATTGACCAGCACATGTTGCAGCGGGTGCGTGACGCGCACGCCAAGAAGATGCGCGACGAGCACGAGGACGCAAAAAGGTTTGAGCTGGACGAGGTGGAGCAGCAAATGCGACAACGCGAACAGCAGATGCAGAAGCGGAGGGCCGAGGAGCAGCTCCGGCTCGAGACTGGCCACCAGCCCGCACCCTTGGACGACCGGCAAGAAGCTCATGACGTTGTGGCAACGAGGGAGAAACGCCATCCCCAAGTGAGAAGTGGAGCCGGCTAGTGTGGGTGGATGCGTAGGCGGAGTGTATGGGTACATTTGCGAGGAGGAGCATCGAAGGTTCTGTAAACATGATAACTGTTCGTCGTTTGATGTCCTGGCCTTTTTTGGACAGCTTTTGAAATCGAGATGCTCGAAGCATCAGCAGTGCAGCGCTGTAAAGATTTTGTGGGGACATCAATTCTTGAAAACGTCAATCATCGCTGCACTCTGAAGAAAACAGTGTGTATTTTCAATGGGCATGAACGAGGCTTTGGATAGACACACTCTGATTTTGAAATATGGCTCCCACAATCCTGGTTTGGGGAAGTTGCAGACAACATAAAGCACAGAACCTAGAAACAGCTGTTAAATTCACCAATGCTCACCATTCAGGCGCATAAAGACAATTCACCAGTTTGACTTCTGTATGGATGTTGCTCACCACGCGTTTTTTGCGAGCTTGCAGCCGGAGAGGGAGCCTGCGGAGCATGAGAAGAGTTCTGACCTGGTGCCTGAGGCGGAGGCCATGGGACTCCCAGTACCTGCCAAACGACTGGAACCCAAAAAACTTGTGCACAATTGGTGGGATGGGCTTGTTGGAGTTTTCGGAGGGCACAAGGATGACCAGAATTCTGACAAACTGGTAGTTCCAAAGCACGAAGTCAAGGCAAATCAATCTGAGAACCATGCGCAAGATCCAAACCCAATTCCCGACAATGACCCAGGTGCTCGCCTTTGTACCAAGTGTATTTGTACCGTCCTAGAATATTCGCGCAGCTGTTATCAGTGGCTACGGATCCCGTTTGATTCCATTGAGCTGGAATTGCGCTGCATGAGTTTCGCTGATGTATGCCTGCTGTGTAAGTCTTGGTCAAGTTGGTCGTGTATTTGGTAATGAATCGAAACTGTTCGTATTTGTATATTGTGAGACCCAGCATTTGCACAATGATTCTGACAACGTTGCATGAGATTTGGCCTGATACAGGCTTTGATAATTGCACGAAATCAATTGACCAGTCATCTACAATGTTCTTCAAATTTCATCTAGAACATCTTCTCTCCCTGGGGTGGGTGTTTGTGATAAACATCAATTATGCTTACCTGTAGCAATGGATGTGATCTGGGGGTCTGGTAATCCTCGCCCAGCCGAAACCAAAGTGCCCAAATCGGAGACTGATGATGACGACGACGACCACGGGTTGCAAAAACAGCTTCCTCAGAAGCCGCACCACAAGAATGACCCTGGTGGGAGCCCGCGTATGCCCTGTGAGCCTTTCAGCTGACGATTTTCAAGGTCATTTGTTCCCAATCGCTTGTCGAGTCTGCCCCGGTGCTCTGTGAGCTTATGCAAGTTGAAATTGTCAAAGCCGATGCAATAGTGAGGTCGTCACCAGTAGTTTTCTCTCCATTGCCTTCATATTTGTTCATTGAAGATCGACGCAATTCAAGACTCTGTGTTTGCCCGGGTGTGATGTGATAGTGTCCATTGGGTCATATGATCGATTGTGTTGGAACCTTGCCTGTTGTACAAGCATCAAGTATTCTGCCTACAGCAAAAGTCTTCCATGGAGCGTTCATGTAGCTTTTGAGGCAAATTGTATACTTTGTTGACTTGGCTGTCCCCCATTTGTTTAACGACATGGTCCCTGGACCACCTGATTATTCACAAGGAATTTTTCGATACAAGCATGATTTTTGGATCGAGATCGTATGCTGACTTATCTGAACCACAAATCGAATCCGGACCCAGACCGCCCAGCGGATCTAGGGGAGTTGCCTGATCGTGGAAATCCCTGGGGTCGGAAAGGGGGCTTGGAGCGATTTGAGCAAAAGGCCCGTGATCGGTTCGACAAGGATATGCGATTCAATCGGGGAGGTGAGAGTCGAGATTGGCGAGCTGAGATAGATCGGGTATGCCCGAGCTTGTCAATAAGTATGTTTTGTTTTGGTCGTCGTTGATTAGGGGCCCTTCGTTTTAAAGCAACTCTTTTCTGAGAATGATGATGTCAGGAGCAGGAGCGCGTTATATCGCTGTTGATAATTCATCCGTATTGCATTCGCGAAATCTGGAAATTCATTCACACGGCTTAAGCCGTGCTTTATGTTTATGAAGTCCCACAAACTTTCATGATCATTTCAGTCCAAGACAGCTTTCCCAATGATCTTTTCCACTCTTTGCCGTGAATTACATCATTGCAGTTGTCAATTGTTTCGGTTTTCAAATATTTCATGTCATGCGTCAGCGATGAAGATCAAGTACGTGTCTCTAGTCTTGGGAATGCAGCCAAGCTCTCAGGCATTATTGCGTGTCGATAATCTGCACCAGGTGCCCGTGAAAGAGGTGTCCATGGTGGAATCAGCGGTCAGCGTAATTGGGGGCTTGCATGCATCTATTCATTTTGGGCATCCCCAGAACCAGGTGGTTGTGCTTGTGCCAATTCACTCGCTGCTGGGGATGAGTGGGTGATTTCAGCGGAGGGGGGTGCCTGGTGATGACGACGATGACACTCATCGAGACAAGCTTGCAGAAGCGGAACGCCGCCGCGCTCGCGTAGATGACCAACTGCGCCAAGCCCGCGAACGACTTGACCGCTCGGTGTGAATTCTTCACTGAGTGTCACCAACGAACACAGCCTTTGAAGACAACGCGTCCTTGATGGCAAGAATGATTCCAGGAGGGGGGGAAATTTTCATTTTCAAATAGGAGCATAATCGAGGTTATAACGATTGCAAACTTGGACAAAACAGTATGTACGACGCGCCTCGCTCATGCTCCATGGTTCCTAGCTGTAACTTTTCTGGGATGTTCGATGAAAACAGTGGATCCATCCCCCAGAGACCTATTCGACAGGCAATCAGTTTCGATTCAAGGGCCGTTAGATGTTCACAACTGGATGGTGTAGGTGCGGTTACGTGCATGAATCGTGTGGGTTTGCAGAAACGCAAGAGAACGAAATGTATATTGAAGAATCATTTGATATCTGATTTACACAATTGGAGATTTTGTAGAGATATCAAAGTTGGCATATCATCTTGTGCACATTGTTCTCGTGTTCTGATCGAGTTGACGCTTTGCATGGAGAGTCTGATTGCAGATGAGGATATCACGCGAGGAGATGCAGTCAAGACAAGAACGGTTGGCTCGCCACGATAATCACAACTTGGTACACAATCCGGTATGGTCACGACCGACGAACACCTTCATTGTATCACCAGTCTCACAAAGAAAAAACAGCTTGCCCAATGTGTGATTCGCACGGCCTCTTGATCGATGCTTGCACCTAGTTTCAGTCTGATAAGTCTTCTTTGCACCGTTCCTGCTGATGATGGATGCAATACTGGAAGCTGATAGCTCGACTTTATTCGAAAAACAATATTCAATCACACTTTGGCTTTTGGGGTCTCCACAGGAGCATGCGCATATTGAGGACAATGATGGATTAAGGTAGGTTTGTGCACGATTCCTGCGCACAGCATAATGAGTTGAAAATAGATGTGCATGATATTCGGTATAAAGAAGTTTCTAGATCTCTTTAGATGGCTGCGTCCCTAGTGAGTGCGAGAATTATTGCATGGCTTCCTCAAAGTGCTCTTGCAACAGGATGCTTACGGATAATGTGAATACTTTAGATTAGATCTCCGAATCAATCCGATTGATTCTCGTGAAATGAGACATGGTAAAGTATCGTGAAATTCCGTTATTGTTGTTGGGTACGTACGATATATTGAGCCCGTGATCGGCACACTGCCAATCATGCTGGCCTGGCGTTGCTCGTTTTGTAGTACACAATGTCGTACATGTACCATGGATCATCAGATACAGTTTCGTGTGCATGCTCTTTGTTAAATTTTCATGGCACTAGCGGAAGAATTTGCTACAAATTCACAAAGGGCTAACAATACACTCCATCCTTGTTTCCCAACCTCGCATGATCAAGACGTAAACAGAAAGCACTATGAGATAGGGGAATGCAATTCGACTGTCATATGTGCACGAGCGTCCCGGGAGCTTCCAGGTCTACATGTTTTGAAAGCCGTCCGCTAAGCGCAGGAAGAAACATACACCACATTTTGCAAGGAACATCATGTCATTCGCTGCGCCAACGTGGCGATATCATGGTTCAAGTTAAACTTATCTGTGAACCATAACCCATACACAACTGAACGAGCTTGGCTTGCGACATGGTTGCAATGCAATGACACATTTATGATTAAAGTACCTGTGCGGTTTGATACTGCAATAGCTAAAATACGGAGTAGTACAGAAGAAGCATGCCAATTACCATGCCTGTGACAATATACAACATGTTTTTTTTGCCTTTTGTATCAAACACCTGAACAAAACACACACCGTCCGCACCCAAAAATCAGATTCTGCGGCGCAAAAACAGGGGGGGCCAACTTTTTTTAGAGCAACAGTGTGCCTTTCTGTATCCACCTGATCGGACACTACATTCAATACTACTCAAACACCAATGGGACTCCTATTGAACAACTTTTTTTTCTTTTCCATTTGCATGTACACTGTCATGATTGTGGTTGAATAAAAATTGAGTCGTATACATGGAATCAAAGCACAGAAATAACGTAATGGGGGGGGAATTAAAGCGCAGATAGTAGAAACCGTTTAACCTTTCCAAAGCGCTCCAGAGTCCCATTGAGCAGGTTGCGGGCGTTCTCCATGGTACCTTGCTATTCCATATCCCCAGTCCCCACACTTACAGCTTTGTTGGCGATAGCAGTAGCTGCTCAAAACACATCTGGTTCCAAGTTAAACCAACATACTTTTCAGTTTCAGGTGTGACATTCTCCATAATCGCATGTGTGTACTTCATTAAGGACAGGTCATTTCCTTTTTTTCTGAATGGCTATCCATCCTTAGGGAAGGTGCCATTTCTTGCATTGAAACTTGAAATCATGTGAATTTGTAAGAAGCCAGATGTGCTTTCAGCGACCGAGATCTCACGATATCAGTCGAATTGCATTCGAAAACGCGCATGGTGGACATGTGCAACAGGGAATGCAAAACCCCATCGCTACCTGAAGAGTACGATATCACATGATCTTCTTGAGTTCGCCAACAATATCGCAAGCTGGACAGAATCTTGATTCCTGTGGTTCAAAAAGCACTCCAAAAGGAAAGAGCTGTGCAGTTCTGTACACTGTCCATTGTAGTGTATCCTTAAACGCGAACAATGAAATAATGGCCATCACACTAACGTATGTTTGAAGATCGTCAACGGACTCAAAAAAATAGTTTCTTGAGGCCAGGATTCATACCATATTATCAAGGAATGAGTTTTGACGCTCAGCCTCGTCATGGATATCCTTTGTGATCTGCAACCCCTCACAAACACGAATCCTCAGCGAGTGTTTTTCTGGTCGGCAACGATATGTCTTCCCGTGTCCTCAAATAGCTATACATCCAGTGTGTGTTGCAGGCGAACAGCAACCCTTCCCACAAGATGCGTGTTGTATACACCAACTGGGTTGTAAGCTTCCGTAAATCATGTTGTTCAAAATTGCGGGTCCTGTTAAACTGATCCATTGGACTGGTCTACGTCCACATCCACTTTGAAATATCTTTGCAAAATCAAGTTTCATCTGTATTTGAGGAACATCACAGACCATATCGGATGGCCTAGTTAGTTGGGCGACGGCTTCCGGCGCAGTAAACCTGAGTTCGAGCCCCGAATGTGTAGGTGCTGTATCGGCTGATGATAAATTGTAGGCCATGCAGGCTGGCAGGTCATCTTCGACTAGTGAGTGATAATACCAATTGCCTTGACAACCACCACAAAAACTGGTCGCTCCAAAGTTTATTCGTGGAACACATCCAACAAAACAACAATTTCGGTCAATTACGCAAAAAACGAGGGTACGCGTGCCAGGGCGTCATATCGTGCACCATGTTGCCAGGGCTTCAGCGAAAAAAAAAAGCTGTTAGATCACAAGTCCAAGAAATATTTGCTATTGTTGCCCATGGTAGCACCACTGATCATCATTTCCTTAGCATGAGCATTTGTCTATGAACAAACATTCATTTAAATGTCAACACATGGCACACTCCCTGCCGCGTCATTATCTGTTGACGATAAAACGGCTGCCAAAAATTGACGCAACTTCAAGACATGGTATACATACACTCTTCAGGAGTGAGGCGCGCTGTGCCAGCATCTCGATCTGCTGGTCGTTGTCACGCTCTGCAGTTTCTGGATCAAATAATTTCTCGCTTTCATTCTTCTTTGACAGTCCTGATTCTACGTCGCCAAAAAGCCCTTTACGCTCCCTGCCACTCACATGAAAACATCATTTTGTCATTGAGAATAAAAGCTTGACAGAATCGCATATCCATGGCGTAAACGTCAAGTCACCAGTCTGACGCTTGAAGAATCACAATTTACCAGAATCTACCAAAATTTTGTAGCAATTACGATATATTTGCACACCCCATCGCTCAAAGGTTGCAGCCGAAACTCTGGCATGAAAAAAAAAATGAGGACTGTCGTCGTATCCCAATACTGCTCTACCAAACATTGATCCAAATCCATGCTTGATTTTGTTTCAAACACTCAATCAAACATCTATCCAAATCTTGACACTCCCGGCGCTTTCCAACACCCCCACCATGGCACTGAAGCATCAGTTCATAACATATAAGGTACTACAAACATTTGAAATTCCACGGCCAATTCTCCTGGCTGGTAACTGTCCACACTAAGTGAAGCCGTGTGCAGGGTATCCATTTTCTTCCCACATACGCATAGCATCCCAACTTGAAACCAAGAGGTATCTAGCCGCCATCGATTTTTCCGCGGATGCGATCGTATGTCGGAATGGATCGATATTATCTGCCATGAGTGAGAATCGCTGGAGGCATACAATCAAGCAGTGGTCCGATCATATTATCAGCTGTTCGTCGTATTTCTCCATTGTTGCTTGTTTTCAGTCAATACTTTGAATTCCTCACATGCCATTAAGTGTTTGGGATAAGGAGATGTGACAAGAAATTTCCTCGATATTTCGAGTGCACACCTGGGCACATCGAGCATGTTCAAGATGTGTATAAGAGACAGTTCCTGATTGAACTGTTTGAAGCGTACATTGCGAAAGCTT